>OZ038397.1:26953567-27168912 GCA_964036045.1 Eutreptiella sp. 'Long Island Sound 2002' | reverse complement strand
CGCCCACCGCGCGGGCGGCACCCTCATGTGCTGTCCACATGGATCGCACGTGGATAAAGCTCTCCTTCCTGCCAGCAGGGCAAGAGGCTCCCTCCCCATCCGCCTCAGGCTGAGCACAGACCGCAAGAGCTCAGAGACTGTCGGGGAGGAACCCGGGCACAAGATTGAAAAGCTGGTCCCCCAGCGGTGACCGGGCATGTGCTTGACCTTCGGGGGGGATGGGGTTGACCCTCCTCCTTGCCAACAGACATGTGAAAAGCTTTGTGCACTCCCCACCCCCCCTTCAGGGGTCCGTAAGCAAGGGCCTGCTCCACGCAGTCGGCTCAGCACGTCGGCATTTCATGGGCATGACCCGGCACCGTTTTGCCGTCCACCGCCATGCCACAGAGGCCAACGCAGACCTCGGCCGCATGCCGCAGCGAGGCCTGCACCGAGGGACCGGAGGGATCGTGCGGTGCAGTGCGATGGCCCCGCCCTCGGACAGGCGCTGCTGCGGGACGGGTGGCCAGTGCCCCGTGCGTGCCCCCCGAATGCCATGCTTTGCAGGCCATCAAAGGGCTGGACGGGGGCCGTGCAGATCATCGTTGAGGGCAACAAGTGGGAGATGTGCATTCCCTCGGGACTGGCGTACGGCGAGCGCAGCTCCCGGCCGACTGCCAAAGCCGCCGGATTTTTTTTTGGTTGCGCAATTGCTCTCTGGGTTTATCAGGTCTTTGCTTACCAACGGGAAGGGGGGGGGGGCGGGTCGAATGAGAAGGGCACCCACCCACTTTTTGGCTGGAGGCACAGCTCTTGGCCTACCCCTATGGGGGGGGGGGGGGGCGGCAGGGAAGTATCAGAAGGGGGAGAGGGGGTCTGAAGGGGGGAGGGAGGGGGGGGGGGTTCGGGCGGACCCCCCCTCCTCCTTCGGTCCCCTAGGTCCCCGCCGAAGGGGGGCCGAAAAATTTTTAAGCGTAAATCCTCTTGGCACCGAAGGCGCCGAAGCAAAATTTTGGCTGTCAGCCTCAAAACATTACAAGAGGAGGAGGGTGGGGGGAGGGGGTCCAAGGGGAGGGAGGTAGGGGGGGGGGTCAGGGGAGGTACCCCCCCTCCTCCTACGGTAAACGGCCGTTCTAATGCATCACTTGGGGGGGGGGGTCAACCTCAGGAGGCACCCACACACCGAACTACCCCCCCCCCCCCCTTGCAAAGTCCCGGGGTAGCGCGCGACGGTCTCCCGGGTGGGGGGGGGAGACGGTCACCAAGTGACGGTGTCCCGGGGGGGGGGGGGGGGGAGATTGCAAGGGTATCTCAAGGCAAACAGTGGTACCCTCCACTGACGCAAGCAAAGAGAACACGTGTGAAGCGACTTTCGCGTTGATGCGGTGCCAATGTGTTTCATCCAACACAAATTTTATTGAGGATCCAAAGGAACGGTAAAGAACTTCTGAGTACGAGAATAACACACTTTGAATTGTTGCACATGCTCGGTTTGCATGATAGGCACGGGGTGTGTCGCACTAGCCCTGCACCCTGCAGCCCCTGCTGGTACACCAGGAATTTTTAATTTTTGCTTGATTTGTAGTACTGGGAAAGCAATGCAAGGCCATGCGTAAAGCAGATGGGCAACACAAACCAGCACAATTCATGTTAACTAGAAAAAGATGGAAGTGACGGTGTCCCGGGGGGGGGGGGGACTTTGCAAGGGGGGGGACTTTGCAAGGGGGGGGGAGGGTACCAAGACCACATAAGGGAAGAGGCAAAGAAAAAATTCTATTGCCTTCGGCAGTGCACCTCGAAGAGAGGTTGACAGTCAGCCAATCAGTCCCTGAGCCAGCAAGCAGGCACTCAGACAGATACACACAGTTTTGGTTTTTTGTCAGTGGCATATGCGGCCCCAAGCAGCAGGGAGGCCAGTCACAGCAGTGAAGGCAGTGGCCGAGTGGTAATGCAGCCGATCAGCATCCGTGCGATCCGCGGTTCGAACCCTTGTCTGGCCACTTTTGCGCCGCCGCCAGCGGCGGCGGCGCTAAAATTCACCAGACCAGGATTCGAACCGACGCCTGCGAATCTGGGTCCGGCTGCGTTACCATTGGACCGCAGGCCGTGTTATCAACACAGCGCGTCCCCACTGTTTGTAGCCTATTCAGCAAAAACTTTTGACCCCCCCCCCCACCCCCCCCCACCCCCCCCCCCCCTCAAAAAAGTGATATCCAGTTTTAGGGGGTAGAGGCCTCAAAATCAAAAAATCCATTGGGGGATGCTCTTATTGGGCAAAATAATGATTTTACAAGGGGTTGGACATCCAATATCATGCCTTGGGGTATGCTACGCGAATGACCCCAAAAAAGGGGGGTATATGACGCCCGCGCCTGCGCTTGATCTAACAACCTCTCTTCGAGGTGATTTTTTTGGGCACCTTTGGCGCCAAGAATATATACCCCCCCCCGGGGGGGGTAGGGACATGGGACAAGGCAGACCCACTAGTGACCTACCCCTACCCCCCCGGGGGGGGGGGGGGTCCCGGCTGAAGGAGGCACCCAACTTTTCAAAAAGGCACCCACCCACCACCACCCCGGGGGTAGGGTAGGCAGGCCACTAAGCAAAGGCCTGGGGTGGATGCTGTTGAATTCCGGGGGTCCCGGGTGGACCCCTGGTGCATTCCTGGGAGTCCCGGGATCAACCCCCCCCGCCCCCAATTCGGCGAAGAAATCCCAACAATTCGGCAGAACAATTCGGCGGGCCTATTTTTCAGCGAAATGCTTCCCAGTCACCAGGATTATGGCCCTGGCCCCCCAAACACACTGTCCCTTTGGTTGCTGTGTTGTCAGAGAGATGTGGAAAACCTTATTAGCTGAAAAAAATTTTCATCCTGCTGCTTGTATAAGACGAAAAATGACATCTACAGAGCGAAAATGATTGGTTGAATGGTTATAGTGTTGCGTCACAAATCGCCAAAAATCGTGGTACCCTGGTTCACCCCTGATGGGGTAAGTTTTATGACCTGGACCCAGAGTCAAAGACAGGTTTTTGCAAGGGTCGGGGGGGGGGGGGGGGGACTTCGTGCGTTTGCAGCGCTTTTTTTTTTCATGTGCACGGGAAAGCTGTGCACTTTCTGAATATCCAAGAGGTGTTAATTGGTATAACGACATTTTTGAAACCCGGGCTTGTTTCTGGCCGGGGTCACCCAGAAAAATGACAAAAAAATGAACAACAACAAGAGACAGAATCCACTGCAGGCGCCAGTAGCCCGGAATTCACTGACTGGGGGCCTGATGATGAGCTGCCCGAAGAACGGCGGCTGAAGAACGCACTGGGCCGTGCAGAGCGAACACAAAATTCGCAAACTGCCCCCTCACCGGCATCAGGATACTTGTCCCGAAGAAAAGCTTGATCAGCGGAGGACAACGAATCCCAGGGGACCAAAGACACGTCTTTTTGTGGACAGCAAAAACACTTCATGGCCAATCTGAACAACCGGCAAAGTCCCAGAAACCTAGTGATTCGGCAAAACAAATCGGCGAGATTCAGAAACCCAACAATTCGGCAGACCAATTCGGCAAAATCGGCCAAATTGGGCCGCCAAATTTGGGGGGGGGGGGTTGGATGCTTGTTCTGCTGCACTGCAGCACTGTTTGTTCACAGACATAGCATTGTTCGCACGTCACCTCACTCTGCCCTCCCCATGGCCCCGATTAGCTGTACCGACACCGCTTGGGCCAGTTCTCTGAGTTGTCCTCATTTAATTCCTCTGAAATATGGGACCCCCCCGAGCAGTTTGAGTCCGTGTCATACGAGTCAGGCATTTCCTGCAGTCCCAACTCCCCCCAGATATCCTGCACTGATTTTTGTTTCATGACACATTCATATGCCTTTCTCGCTCCCTTGGACGCCTTGGCGTCTGCATGCTCATTTCCCGTGACCCCCACATGTGACGGCACCCATAGCACATCCACACTGTCCATGGGGCCATGTGCCCCATGGATACGTTGCTTGTGGCTCAGCCACTGTTATCGCTCAGCACCACGCAGGGACTGGCGCTATGGGCTGCGGCAAGAGCGTCCTGGGTCCTGCGATGTGATGCAAAATTTAGATCGCTGTCGGTGGCAATGCCTGACTTTGTAGTAGCCTGGATGACACTTGTAGAGGTGTGGGCGTCAGCACCACAGTCATCATTTGTGAGGCAAGAGGCCAAGCATCTGTGCAACTGTCTAAGGAAATTCTTGGATGGAGATCAGCCATTTCCCTCCATGCAGCCACAGGGGGCAATTGTCAGAGGACGGGGAGTACAAGTGCCAAAAAAGGCCAAATGGGCATCGGTTTTGCCGGGCCTGCTGCAGAGAATTGACGCTAAAGCACAGCAAGGATGGGATGTGGCTTTTGTTGATGGGTCCAAGCAGGAGACAGGTGGTGTGCATCATGCAGGCTATGGTGTGTGGTTTGGGGACAATGACGCTCGCAATGAGGAGCTGCCGCTTTTGAACACAGAGCGGCAATCTATAACTCGGGCAGAGCTGAGAGCAGCCCTTCGGGCTGTATATCATAAATGCCCAGGAAGGCCTCTCCTGGTGGTGACAGACTCGGAAACTGGTGTATAAAGGATTAACAGGAAAATGCAACAAGTGGTCCAGGCACAAATGGGTGGGCTCCAGGGGACCGCTGGCGCATGTTGATCTGTGGGAGGATTTGTGGGGGCAGTGGCAGCTACTAGGCCGCCAAATTTGGGGGGGGGGGGTTGGATGCTTGGATGCGCGCGGCACGAAACCCCTGCTTGATTGTGAGGCATTCATGCACACACACAGGGCCACACAAGCGGGTTTCTTGTGTGGCCCTGGGGCCCACCCGGGCCTTTGCCAGCGCGACCGACGGTGGGACAGGGCCTCGTGCAGGAGCAGCATCTTGTACCGGTGGCGGGGGGGGGGGGTCAGGGGCGTTGCAGCAAAGGCCCAGGAATTGGACTTCCGGGTTTGGCCACTCCTCTGGGCCTTTCCGGAGGTTGTTCAGGCGACTGCACAAGGCCAGTGACTACGCACGGCGCGGCACACAGACCCTTTACAAAAGCGTGACCCGTCCTGACGACCATCGACTTCGTCAAGCACCGCCCTTTGCGCGGTCACCGCGACCGCCCGCTGGATCCGTCATTTTTGGAACCGCCGGTTTGACGGTTCCGATTGGGTTTTCAGTTTGTGTGATGTGGTTTTGTGCAGAGGTGCAGAGGGACCCATTTCCCCGTGTGTGTCCTGCAGTCCCGAGTGGACGCGCTGTGGCGCTGCCCAGGGCGCCCTTCCCGGCCCGACCATGAGGCTGAGCAACATGACAAGGAGTGCATATTAAGGAGCCCAGCCCATGGAGGGTGCCGCCCGCGCACCGCGCACACTGCGTCATTGAAATACCCTGGGTTTTACGTCACGCTGCAGAGCATAGCCCCAAGACTTCAAAACGGAGCAACGCGGTGACGTGCGGCGCGCATGCGCATCAGGGTTCACAGATGCAGCCAAACGCACATGCCCTGGTGCACTCTGTGCACGGCGCCCACCGCGCGGGCGGCACCCTCATGTGCTGTCCACATGGATCGCACGTGGATAAAGCTCTCCTTCCTGCCAGCAGGGCAAGAGGCTCCCTCCCCATCCGCCTCAGGCTGAGCACAGACCGCAAGAGCTCAGAGACTGTCGGGGAGGAACCCGGGCACAAGATTGAAAAGCTGGTCCCCCAGCGGTGACCGGGCATGTGCTTGACCTTCGGGGGGGATGGGGTTGACCCTCCTCCTTGCCAACAGACATGTGAAAAGCTTTGTGCACTCCCCACCCCCCCTTCAGGGGTCCGTAAGCAAGGGCCTGCTCCACGCAGTCGGCTCAGCACGTCGGCATTTCATGGGCATGACCCGGCACCGTTTTGCCGTCCACCGCCATGCCACAGAGGCCAACGCAGACCTCGGCCGCATGCCGCAGCGAGGCCTGCACCGAGGGACCGGAGGGATCGTGCGGTGCAGTGCGATGGCCCCGCCCTCGGACAGGCGCTGCTGCGGGACGGGTGGCCAGTGCCCCGTGCGTGCCCCCCGAATGCCATGCTTTGCAGGCCATCAAAGGGCTGGACGGGGGCCGTGCAGATCATCGTTGAGGGCAACAAGTGGGAGATGTGCATTCCCTCGGGACTGGCGTACGGCGAGCGCAGCTCCCGGCCGACTGCCAAAGCCGCCGGATTTTTTTTTGGTTGCGCAATTGCTCTCTGGGTTTATCAGGTCTTTGCTTACCAACGGGAAGGGGGGGGGGGCGGGTCGAATGAGAAGGGCACCCACCCACTTTTTGGCTGGAGGCACAGCTCTTGGCCTACCCCTATGGGGGGGGGGGGGGGCGGCAGGGAAGTATCAGAAGGGGGAGAGGGGGTCTGAAGGGGGGAGGGAGGGGGGGGGGGGTTCGGGCGGACCCCCCCTCCTCCTTCGGTCCCCCTAGGTCCCCGCCGAAGGGGGGCCGAAAAATTTTTAAGCGTAAATCCTCTTGGCACCGAAGGCGCCGAAGCAAAATTTTGGCTGTCAGCCTCAAAACATTACAAGAGGAGGAGGGTGGGGGGGAGGGGGTCCAAGGGGAGGGAGGTAGGGGGGGGGGTCAGGGGAGGTACCCCCCCTCCTCCTACGGTAAACGGCCGTTCTAATGCATCACTTGGGGGGGGGGGGTCAACCTCAGGAGGCACCCACACACCGAACTACCCCCCCCCCCTTGCAAAGTCCCGGGGTAGCGCGCGACGGTCTCCCGGGTGGGGGGGGGAGACGGTCACCAAGTGACGGTGTCCCGGGGGGGGGGGGGGGGGAGATTGCAAGGGTATCTCAAGGCAAACAGTGGTACCCTCCACTGACGCAAGCAAAGAGAACACGTGTGAAGCGACTTTCGCGTTGATGCGGTGCCAATGTGTTTCATCCAACACAAATTTTATTGAGGATCCAAAGGAACGGTAAAGAACTTCTGAGTACGAGAATAACACACTTTGAATTGTTGCACATGCTCGGTTTGCATGATAGGCACGGGGTGTGTCGCACTAGCCCTGCACCCTGCAGCCCCTGCTGGTACACCAGGAATTTTTAATTTTTAGTCTGATGCATCCCATATGACCCAACGTCCCAAATTCTGCACCCTGCAGCCCCTGCTGGTACACCAGGAATTTTTAATTTTTGCTTGATTTGTAGTACTGGGAAAGCAATGCAAGGCCATGCGTAAAGCAGATGGGCAACACAAACCAGCACAATTCATGTTAACTAGAAAAAGATGGAAGTGACGGTGTCCCGGGGGGGGGGGGGACTTTGCAAGGGGGGGGACTTTGCAAGGGGGGGGGAGGGTACCAAGACCACATAAGGGAAGAGGCAAAGAAAAAATTCTATTGCCTTCGGCAGTGCACCTCGAAGAGAGGTTGACAGTCAGCCAATCAGTCCCTGAGCCAGCAAGCAGGCACTCAGACAGATACACACAGTTTTGGTTTTTTGTCAGTGGCATATGCGGCCCCAAGCAGCAGGGAGGCCAGTCACAGCAGTGAAGGCAGTGGCCGAGTGGTAATGCAGCCGATCAGCATCCGTGCGATCCGCGGTTCGAACCCTTGTCTGGCCACTTTTGCGCCGCCGCCAGCGGCGGCGGCGCTAAAATTCACCAGACCAGGATTCGAACCGACGCCTGCGAATCTGGGTCCGGCTGCGTTACCATTGGACCGCAGGCCGTGTTATCAACACAGCGCGTCCCCACTGTTTGTAGCCTATTCAGCAAAAACTTTTGACCCCCCCCCCACCCCCCCCCCACCCCCCCCCCCCTCAAAAAAGTGATATCCAGTTTTAGGGGGTAGAGGCCTCAAAATCAAAAAATCCATTGGGGGATGCTCTTATTGGGCAAAATAATGATTTTACAAGGGGTTGGACATCCAATATCATGCCTTGGGGTATGCTACGCGAATGACCCCAAAAAAGGGGGGTATATGACGCCCGCGCCTGCGCTTGATCTAACAACCTCTCTTCGAGGTGATTTTTTTGGGCACCTTTGGCGCCAAGAATATATACCCCCCCCCGGGGGGGGTAGGGACATGGGACAAGGCAGACCCACTAGTGACCTACCCCTACCCCCCCGGGGGGGGGGGGGGGTCCCGGCTGAAGGAGGCACCCAACTTTTCAAAAAGGCACCCACCCACCACCACCCCGGGGGTAGGGTAGGCAGGCCACTAAGCAAAGGCCTGGGGTGGATGCTGTTGAATTCCGGGGGTCCCGGGTGGACCCCTGGTGCATTCCTGGGAGTCCCGGGATCAACCCCCCCCGCCCCCAATTCGGCGAAGAAATCCCAACAATTCGGCAGAACAATTCGGCGGGCCTATTTTTCAGCGAAATGCTTCCCAGTCACCAGGATTATGGCCCTGGCCCCCCAAACACACTGTCCCTTTGGTTGCTGTGTTGTCAGAGAGATGTGGAAAACCTTATTAGCTGAAAAAAATTTTCATCCTGCTGCTTGTATAAGACGAAAAATGACATCTACAGAGCGAAAATGATTGGTTGAATGGTTATAGTGTTGCGTCACAAATCGCCAAAAATCGTGGTACCCTGGTTCACCCCTGATGGGGTAAGTTTTATGACCTGGACCCAGAGTCAAAGACAGGTTTTTGCAAGGGTCGGGGGGGGGGGGAACTTCGTGCGTTTGCAGCGCTTTTTTTTTTCATGTGCACGGGAAAGCTGTGCACTTTCTGAATATCCAAGAGGTGTTAATTGGTATAACGACATTTTTGAAACCCGGGCTTGTTTCTGGCCGGGGTCACCCAGAAAAATGACAAAAAAATGAACAACAACAAGAGACAGAATCCACTGCAGGCGCCAGTAGCCCGGAATTCACTGACTGGGGGCCTGATGATGAGCTGCCCGAAGAACGGCGGCTGAAGAACGCACTGGGCCGTGCAGAGCGAACACAAAATTCGCAAACTGCCCCCTCACCGGCATCAGGATACTTGTCCCGAAGAAAAGCTTGATCAGCGGAGGACAACGAATCCCAGGGGACCAAAGACACGTCTTTTTGTGGACAGCAAAAACACTTCATGGCCAATCTGAACAACCGGCAAAGTCCCAGAAACCTAGTGATTCGGCAAAACAAATCGGCGAGATTCAGAAACCCAACAATTCGGCAGACCAATTCGGCAAAATCGGCCAAATTGGGCCGCCAAATTTGGGGGGGGGGGGGTTGGATGCTTGTTCTGCTGCACTGCAGCACTGTTTGTTCACAGACATAGCATTGTTCGCACGTCACCTCACTCTGCCCTCCCCATGGCCCCGATTAGCTGTACCGACACCGCTTGGGCCAGTTCTCTGAGTTGTCCTCATTTAATTCCTCTGAAATATGGGACCCCCCCGAGCAGTTTGAGTCCGTGTCATACGAGTCAGGCATTTCCTGCAGTCCCAACTCCCCCCAGATATCCTGCACTGATTTTTGTTTCATGACACATTCATATGCCTTTCTCGCTCCCTTGGACGCCTTGGCGTCTGCATGCTCATTTCCCGTGACCCCCACATGTGACGGCACCCATAGCACATCCACACTGTCCATGGGGCCATGTGCCCCATGGATACGTTGCTTGTGGCTCAGCCACTGTTATCGCTCAGCACCACGCAGGGACTGGCGCTATGGGCTGCGGCAAGAGCGTCCTGGGTCCTGCGATGTGATGCAAAATTTAGATCGCTGTCGGTGGCAATGCCTGACTTTGTAGTAGCCTGGATGACACTTGTAGAGGTGTGGGCGTCAGCACCACAGTCATCATTTGTGAGGCAAGAGGCCAAGCATCTGTGCAACTGTCTAAGGAAATTCTTGGATGGAGATCAGCCATTTCCCTCCATGCAGCCACAGGGGGCAATTGTCAGAGGACGGGGAGTACAAGTGCCAAAAAAGGCCAAATGGGCATCGGTTTTGCCGGGCCTGCTGCAGAGAATTGACGCTAAAGCACAGCAAGGATGGGATGTGGCTTTTGTTGATGGGTCCAAGCAGGAGACAGGTGGTGTGCATCATGCAGGCTATGGTGTGTGGTTTGGGGACAATGACGCTCGCAATGAGGAGCTGCCGCTTTTGAACACAGAGCGGCAATCTATAACTCGGGCAGAGCTGAGAGCAGCCCTTCGGGCTGTATATCATAAATGCCCAGGAAGGCCTCTCCTGGTGGTGACAGACTCGGAACTGGTGTATAAAGGATTAACAGGAAAATGCAACAAGTGGTCCAGGCACAAATGGGTGGGCTCCAGGGGACCGCTGGCGCATGTTGATCTGTGGGAGGATTTGTGGGGGCAGTGGCAGCTACTAGGCCGCCAAATTTGGGGGGGGGGGGGTTGGATGCTTGGATGCGCGCGGCACGAAACCCCTGCTTGATTGTGAGGCATTCATGCACACACACAGGGCCACACAAGCGGGTTTCTTGTGTGGCCCTGGGGCCCACCCGGGCCTTTGCCAGCGCGACCGACGGTGGGACAGGGCCTCGTGCAGGAGCAGCATCTTGTACCGGTGGCGGGGGGGGGGGGTCAGGGGCGTTGCAGCAAAGGCCCAGGAATTGGACTTCCGGGTTTGGCCACTCCTCTGGGCCTTTCCGGAGGTTGTTCAGGCGACTGCACAAGGCCAGTGACTACGCACGGCGCGGCACACAGACCCTTTACAAAAGCGCGACCCGTCCTGACGACCATCGACTTCGTCAAGCACCGCCCTTTGCGCGGTCACCGCGACCGCCCGCTGGATCCGTCATTTTTGGAACCGCCGGTTTGACGGTTCCGATTGGGTTTTCAGTTTGTGTGATGTGGTTTTGTGCAGAGGTGCAGAGGGACCCATTTCCCCGTGTGTGTCCTGCAGTCCCGAGTGGACGCGCTGTGGCGCTGCCCAGGGCGCCCTTCCCGGCCCGACCATGAGGCTGAGCAACGTGACTGTCCAGTTCCAAGGCAGAGCAGACCACCAACCGCCCCCAGCCCTCGCAGCGGGAAACACCGTCGTCCTGCGCACGCGTCGGGAACGGTACGCTGGTGCCGGGAACCGTCGGGGCCCGACCCCCTTGAGGGTGTCAGTGCTCTGGTGGGCTCAGGCATGCGAGATCTTGTGCCTGGCGTAGGCGGGCTTTGTGCACAGCGAAGCATTTCTATACACGGCCTTCCACCACTCCCCGTCCCTCACGGGTATGGAGTGCCCACTCGTCTGCACTGGCTCGCATGGCAGAGCTGTCCACCCGCAGCCTCTTGGGCATTGTTGTGCACGTCCAACAGACAAAGTGCCCCCCCCCCTGGGGCACTCGCCCGACCGGCAATGCCGCGGGTCACAAAAGCGGGTTTCTTGTGTGGCCCTGGGGCCCACCCGGGCCTTTGCCAGCGCGACCAACCCCCACTCGGTGGGACAGGCCCTCGTGCAGGAGCAGCATGTAGAGGGCCCCTGGGGGGGGGGGGGGGGGGCATTCCATACCTCAAAATGCGGGCTGCATCGTCCCGGCCATTGTCAGATTGATAGGGGGGGGGGGGAGATTCGCCAGCCCTGTGCGCACCAGCACAGGGCAGAGGGACAGCCCCCCGCTGCGCGCACCAGCCAAGGGTTGGTCGCCACAAGGCAGAGGACTGTCCAGAGGACGAGGAAGGGGGCGGGCGGGGGGGGGGGGGATGGAAAAATATGTGCCTGACCAGAAATGCACCCCCGGGGGACTTTTTCGTTGAAACTGTTTGCTGCGGCAGCGAACCTGGACTGCCGCGACTCTTTGGGCCGTGGAGTCGCAGATTCTGCACCCCTTACCTTCGTATGGGCCTGACTAGCGCTCACTCGCTTGTCTGTGTCTGCCGGGGGGGCCGGTCCACAGCCCTGGTCTCACTTGATGGAGGCCTTGCCCGTGCTGTGGCTTAATTGCGCCCTCCCATGACCCTCCAATTGGGCCGTGCCGAATGTTAGCCCTGTTGAATGGAGCGTCGCCCGGGCAGCTGCGTATCGAAGCGACATGGCGAAGAAAATTGCAACTCGTGGGGGCGTGGGGGTCCGCCAGCAAAGATCAGCTCAGATGAGCCACAATCGGCAGGAATAAGGGCTGTGTCAGAGGTGAGGGCCAGGTCAACTACATAAAGATGCACTTCTGTCATGCTGAGGAGTGCATTACCTCAATTTGTATTTGCTGTACTGTCTGTCTGTCTGTTTTTCTGCTCCATTTCACACATATCCCAATACGCACTCTTTAAGTAGGTCTCACCCCCCGGGAGTCTTTTCCAGCCGGGAAGCGGCGGGAAGCTCTTTACAACCACAGGGAACCAGAAGGGAGCGGATGGTGGAGCATGCGCATGGGAGGCAGCGACAATAAAAGGGATGGCTTGGCCAGCCAGCCCCGTCGCTACCAGGTGCCAGGGCAACCCCTGCTCAACCGGCATCAGGTGGGGGGTGTCTCCCGCAGCCCAGATGGGCTGTTTGCGCAACAGGAGCGGGGGCCCATCAGGGGCCAATCTATCTATGCCTACCTTTAAGTGCCGATCTTTAAGGCCATTCAGCGGCCCAGGGGCTGTGAAAGACAAAACGACAAAAAAGTATCGAAAGTCGGGGGCGAAAGGAAAACTCTGTATGCAAAAGCGGTGCCAGGGCCTGGGTTACCCGCTGGGGACAATATCGAGTGCAAGCATTTTCAATGCAGTTGAGGTCTTCAAGGTGCTCAATGCTTGTGCACCCTTTTCCCTGACCTGATTGCCTGCTAGAAGCAGGGTGAGGCTTGTCAGTGAGGGGGAGTCTTTGAGCGTGGCCAGCGCTTCGGCACCGCTATTCTCAATTTGATTGGCCCGGAGCTGCAGAGTGAGGACTCTCAGCCCAGGCGCAGTCCCCAGCGTGGCAAGCGCATGCACACCGCCGTCCCGGATTTGATTGCCTGTCACATCCAGAGTCAGACACCTGAGGGAACGGACATGCTTGAGGAGAGCAAGTGCCTCTGCGCCACCGTTCTTGATTCGATTCCGCCGTAAATTCAGGGTGAGCGCTGTCAATGCGGGCGCATCCCTCAATGCGGCGATGGCTTCGGCGCCCGGGTCACCGATTTTGCTGCCCTCCAGCTTCAGGGTCAAGGTGGACAGTTGGGGAGCGTCCTTCAATGCAGCGAGGGCCTCGACTCCAATGTGGCTGATGTCGTTGTTGCCAAGATTCAGGTTCAGATTCGTCAGTGCAGGCGCATGCCTCAACGCAGCCAGCGCCTGGGCCCCGCTGTCTGTGATTTGGTTTGGCGCTAGATGCAGGGCAAGGCGTCTCAGATGGGGGGCATCCTTCAGAGCACTTAGCGCTCCGCCTGCACCGCCGGCAATCTGATTGCCTGCTAAATGCAGCTCGAGCGCTGTGAGTGCAGGTGCATCTTTGAGCTGAGCCAGCGCTTCTGCGCCGCTGTTGGTGATGTCATTGTACGCCAAATTCAAGGCAAGAGCGCGCAGGAAAGGGGCTTCTTTCAGCATGGCAAGCGCGCGCGCACTGCTGTCCTTGATTTGATTGTAGGGCAAACTTAGGGTGAGGTGGGTCAATGAGGGGGTTTCTTTCAGTGACACAAGTGCATGTGCCCCGAGGTCCGTAATGTAATTTTTCCCAAGATTCAAAGTGATGGCTTTCAAGGAGAGCGCTGCCCTGATCGTACAGAGTTCGCATACCCCCTCATCCTGCAGGTCTATGCATCGAATGATCACGGTGCGTATTGCAGCATGATCCCGGATGAGTGCCACCACCTGGAAAAGATTGCTGCGATTGAGGGCAAGGGACAGATGTCGCTTCTCGAGGAAAACCCAGGTTTTGTGGCACACGTGACTCAGAGTATGTGACTGAGCAAAGTCGGAAATGAGGTCCCACACAAAGGGAGGCATGGATAAAGCCATATCACCATGTGATATATTCATATTATCTGCAGAGAGGCATGACAGTAGCCAGGATGCAGATATACAGGGTCACAGGGCGACACACAAAAGCACCGATGGGCACGGCACTTCGAATAAAGTCAAGCAACTCTACTGGGCATTCCCCAAAGATTTCCGGCAGATTAGGTTGCGGTTGCCACAGGTTTGTGTCAAACACGTACATCGAAGCACATGCAAAAGAGCCCACATATCACCAACACAGTGCTGCGTATTTGTCCCTGTACCTGTGGCAATGAAATCCAACCGAAGGGGCTGCAGATCAGCAAATGAGACTGGACGTGAATTGCTTTCCTCCCTGCAGCTGCTGTTTCTGTAGGGAGGTCTGGGTGGCTTTGCGTCGGGGGGGGGGGGGGTGGAATGGAACAAAATTTCAGACCTTAGAACTTTTTTGACTTTTTCATTATTTTCTTGACGAAGCTGCAACAGTCCTGCAACAGTGCGAGACAGTCTCGGCAATTCAGTATCCCACTCACAGTATATATGGCACAGCATCTTCTGCTGTCAACGATAGGGGTTGCGGACTACTCTGAAGGAGCTACTTAAATTCCCAGCCTACGTGGTGAGAGTCGATCGTGATTCCTCTTGCTGGCTTGTTTGTCAAATGACGGCTGCTTGACCTTGTTACGATTATTCTTACCTGGCTTGGCTGTGCTGCGCATTTGTGCTCCATCCGTTCCATGAGTGGGTGGCAGCAGCTTGTGGGTATTATGACAAGTTCTTACCCATTCACAAGTTGGAAGCCCATTACAGCAGCGTCCGGCATCAGATGCTTGCAAGCAATCAACAAATGAGTGGTGACCAACTCAAGCATTTGGTCTGTAGACCCACTCACTTCAACCCGGACCATAGGGATAGGCCTGCACTAGCATAAAAACTGCAATTAACAAAGAGCCAATGAACCAAAAAATGCGGGAAAATGCGGGAAAATACGAATTGCATAGCCCCCCCTCCTGGGATGCCATGCATGTCATGAAGCATTGCATACACACTTGCACAAT
Source organism: Eutreptiella sp. 'Long Island Sound 2002' (assembly GCA_964036045.1). Classification (NCBI taxonomy): domain Eukaryota; phylum Euglenozoa; class Euglenophyceae; order Eutreptiales; family Eutreptiaceae; genus Eutreptiella; species Eutreptiella sp. 'Long Island Sound 2002'. Next base: position 27,154,056 of record OZ038397.1, on the reverse strand, counting down.
AAAGAAAAACAGCTGTTCTCCATTGCACTGCTCGGTATGCTGTACTTGAGGAATCAATTGTTGCGAGTTCAAACTACCAAGACAATGGGAATATTGAAAATCTGCGACTTTGGATCAACCCTGCAAGCACGTCTTCCCGCTCAAGGTACGAGGTACATGGAACGACATGCTCAGGTCACAACGGGCCCCCCGCCACCCCGCCCCCTCGTGCTTGGGTTTCTCTTTTTGCACATACTGATAAGAGGAAGCAGGCAGATTCTTATATTTTGACTGCTTGCTCTTGAATCAACACAGCACAGCAATAGTGGCTCGTTGTAGAAAGAATCATTGGTGCCTTGAGTATGCATTTTAGCATTTGAAAAGGTGACCACTTGCGGGGGATGCAGGGGCTAGGCAGGGACTAAACAAGAAGCACGCAATATGTTGTGTGCACCTCTCCTAGTGTGGCATACCGGTTACCCATATTTGTGGTATTGGGGGCACTTAATTTTCACCGAAAGCACCATAATACACCCCTTTTATTGATTTTGCATCTTTGGGTGTCACTAGCATGCAACAACGAAATAGTGTTTACGCAGTGCCCACTTTCCGAGTGTGCCCATGGACAAGGCTTGCCAACTCTCCCTCTCCACATGTTTGGTCACCTCGCCAACTTCAGTATGCCTACGGAGGTTTCTTCCATTCTTCGTCTCCTGAGGTCTGCTCATCAATGCGGTTGGTTGTTGTCAGTGGCCTGTGGCGTAGTGCCATGGTGAGAGTGGTGGTGCCCCCTAGTTGCGTCAGCACCGAAATGAAGCCTTGCAATGGCACCATCACGTGCAAGACAAGTTGAGAGCTCACACCGGCCAGTCGTCCTTTTGGCCCCCAAAACAAGCCTTGAACCATGGTGGCGCAGCGGGATCTCAAGACAAAGGATATTTGTCTCATGGTTCGCAACCCCATTTCCGTACTTGGACCGGTGCGTGAGATTGTGGGCTTTGTAAAATATTTTTCTTATTGTGTTCTAATCCTTTGGCAACTGCAACAAATCTAAACATACTCTATCTATCTAGTGGAACATGCAGTCATGTGGGAATCAGCACTGGGTTGAGTAGCTGTACTCGTTCAATGACATGGAGGGATACCATTCTATACCGGGCGAGGTCGGCTTCTGCCTTGGCGATTACTTCCTTTTGTACCTATGCTTTCTTTTCACTCACACAGTCCCAGCGATTCGGACGTGGGCACAGAGCTTCCGGATGGAATTGACAATGTCTGTGGCCAGCTCCTTTCCCCCCCACTGTCACCGCCCTCACTAGCGGACACCATATCCACAGTAACCCAAGCAACCACGCCAAGGCGCGACCTCAATGATACCGTCAGCTTTTCTGGTTTTGATGATTTGGTTTCTGAGGGTTCTTATACCCCCTCTGTGCATCCAGGCACAGATTGTTCATTTTCCAGTGATGTCAGCTCCACACACCGTGCATACAAACATCGGCCCACCCTAGCGAAAGGGGGGAGCACACCGCACAGTCAGAAAGGGACATATTGCGGCCACAGATGTGGCGGTCGATGCACAGGAGCCACAAGGTGTAACTCGACAACATTTTCATCCGGGTGCCTCCCAGCCCCAATCACGCACCCCCCTGTGAATGTGTTGATAAGACACCCACTCACTGCAAAGCACTGCCTATTCCCGACAACAGGGTCTTGGTAGGACGAACACTGAGTGCACAGCACCACTACCGAGTCCAACAGCACGGCCTTGGTGGGAGACACCCCCACCGCACACTGCAAGAGTGGTGGATCCTGGAAACAACGGGCAAAATGCTCGAATTGTGCAGCGTGCACAATGCGTGCGTGCAGCGTGCACAATGCGTGCGTGCAGCGTGCACAGTGCGTGTGTGCAGCGTGCACAATGCGTGCGTGCAGCCTGCGTGCGTGCAGCGTGCACAGTAGGTGCGTGCGTGCAGCGTGCACAATGCGTGCGTGCAGCGTGCACAATGCGTGCGTGCAGTGTTGGTGATCCAGACCCCCATGTGTCACAGTTCCCACATCGGTGATGGTGAGCACCCTCCAAATTTCACTTGGGAAAGACTGTGTGTGGAGCATGCGGACACCGGCACGGGGGGTACCCCTACCCAATGGTGGGGGCCTGGGTTCTGTCTCTGGGTACCCCCGATCGGCCCCCCTACGGGCCCCACATGAGGACTCAGCTGTTTTCAGGCCGGCATGGGTTGGCTGAAACATCACAATTGTGAGGGGTAATTGGAGTGGAGCTCCTTGGGCCAAGCTGGGGTCATCAGTTTGGTGACAGTGGGGGCCCACCAATGGGGTCCAGCTGTTGTCCATGGGCCTGGGAAAGGGCTGTTTGCGGGCAGCATCAGCCAATTTGTAGAAATGGATACCGGGGGGGGGGGGGATATTCCGTGCGGGGGGAAATGTGAATCTACAAATTCTGGCGCGACAAAACACTTCTTAAAAATGAGCGAACAAATTATGTCTGGTTCCCAATGATTGCTCATGAGAAACAGTGAGTGCTTGCTGTTATTACCTGCAAATCCTGACAAACACCGAACAAGTTGCGTACAAAATTTTCGTACAGAATTTGATCTGCAGAAATTCCAGCTTGCATAACCCCCCCCCCCCCCCGGGTAGGCACACCTCTGGCGCCACCTGAGGGTGCATTGCTCCGCGCAATTCTCTCCGAGGTGGACTTACCGCTGCATCCCCTGCTCCCCGCCCCCCCCCCTCCCGACGGCAGCGCGTCTGTGAGTGGTCCCCCCATGTGAGAGTTGTACTTTTCTGTTTGACCTGAGCTTCGTGTCCAAGAAATTGCCTTGGGATGACCCTGGGACTGTCCCGTCAGGAGGACGGTGGAGCCACAGCTCGTGTCCTTGAGACATGCCCAACAAGACCGTGGAGACCCTCCCATGAACCCGTCATAATAATAACGATGACCGTGAGCCTCTTGGCATCATCCAACCCACGGGTGGGCCGTCTCCTCGCTTTTAGACGCGACTTCCCCCCCCCCAGTGGAAGTGGGCCGAAGGCCCCTGGGGGGGGGGGGGGGAGTCGCGTACCCGAACCGAGGAGACGGCCCCCCCGTGATCCGACCCCAAAGGTTGGCGTTCTGGTCCCCTGTCCAACAGCCCGTGTCCGCCAGAGTCACACTTGCACGCCCGGGACGCACCCGGGCCACAGCGGAGGCAACACCCGATGCAGGACGGCCCCAAGCATCCCACGACCCGGACACGCAGGGTATGGACCGCCGCAGGGGAGCACAGAGTTTTGCTTAAGGGGGGGGGCGGGGGGTCCAAGGGGGGTGGGTGGGTGGGGCTGTGGGGGGCGACCCCCCCCCCCGCAGGAGACCCTCAGTTGTTAGAGGCGCGGAAGGCGCGGAAGAAATTTTTTGACCTAAACTGACTTGCGCCGAAGGCGCCAGAGAGGATTTTTGATTGGCTGAAGACCCGGAGAAAAAATTTGCCCAATCACTTAAGAGGGGGGGGGGGGGGGTCCGAGGGGGGGTGGGTGGGTGGTGTCAGACCCCCCACCCCCATCCCCCCCCCCCAGGAGATGTTGAGTTGTTCAGCAAAACTCTGGGGGAGCAGCACCAGACCTGTCGAGCCAAATCCGGCAGGTCATGACATCGATGCCATTCAATGCAGTTGTGGCCGCAAGATCCGGGCAGCGTTTGCTGAGGACGGGGGAGTTCGACATGACGCCCTTCAGCCCTTTGACCCCGAGGGCGAGCACACAGGCGTCGACTTCGAGAAGTTGCTCCTCTAGAAAAATTGGACGAATGACACTACGTCTGGAAGCACAGCGCACAGACACCGACCCGCACCAATGCCTCTACCTGCCGCACCTATGAACACAGCCGACGCACTGGGCATACCAGCAACAACCACACACGACACTGACCGGGGGTCGGGGGGGGGGGGGATGTTGTGCATGCACGGGCCTTGGATTATGCAATGCACAATTATGCACAATTATGCACAATTATGCACGATGCATTTCGACGAAGACACAAGGGGATTGCAAACAAGAGGGATCCTGCGACTGCTAACCCTCTGTCGTTTGGCAGCAGGAGGGACACCACATTCTTCCTCATTTTCAGACGATGGAAGAATTTCATCGTCTTGCAAAGCAGCGGAAGCATGTGCAGGTGCACTTTGATGGACAAAATTGTCTATGATAAACACAACAATGAACTGCATTGGACAAGAATCAAGCAGAACATTACGCACAATTATGCACAATTATGCACGATTATGCACATGTTTTCCCCTCCCCTGCACTGACCGTACCCATGGCCACACACGACTCACTGGCCATCCGCATCATTACAAACCACACAGCGATGGTACCCAGACATACACTACACACTGGCCATACTCATGACGGCAACCATGACCACAGCCTGCACACTGCACGGGGCACACACATGACCCCACGCGACACACCAGTCACCACACACGACACCCATGACACGCACGCACACCACACACCGCACACTGGTCGCTCCCATGAACACAGTAGGCACACTACTACCGCTATAAAATACCGGCAAATCGCAAGGGCCTGGAATGCACAACGAACTTACCACTACACCAGCACCTCAACAACCCCCGCGTCCAGTGGCCAAATACTTGTTTTGTGCGCTTCGGCGCGGGGCAATGGCAGTGTGCTTGTTCCTTTGGTGGAATTCGAACCGTGTTTGGCACCCTCGGAGTCCACCCGCAACCCCCACTTTTTTGTGGTTTCGTGGTCAGAGATGCCTGAATGGGCGCCTGGAGCCCCCTCACACTATTGCTCCGGTTCCGGCGAGTGCCTACACCAAAACCTACGGGGCCTGGGCCAGACGGGGTCCCATGGAGGCCAACAGGGGTCGAAAATGACCTTTTCCCGGACCTCTGGGGTCATTTTGGACCGTTTTGGAGGCCGTTGTAGCCCGTGTTGCCCAAGTGCCCTTCTTTGAGAATGGGTTGTTTTAGGACACCAAATAGGCCAAAGACGTGGTTTTCCAAAGAACGACCCCATACCAATCGGATGCCCAACGACGTGTTGTTTCCGTGGTCCCTTGTGAGTCCCCTGTCGCCCCCTTTCAGCCCCGCACGGCACGTTGCCTCGAAAAGCGACCTCGAGTGCCAAACATGCGTGGGCATTGGGCTCAAAACACGCGTTTCCAAAAGCGATAGTCAGCCGCTTGGAATGTCGACAACCCCCCGCCCCCCCCCAAAAAAATTGGTTCCACGGCCCCGCGGTGCGTCCAAATGCAACACCAGAAGATGCACAAACATCCAATGTGACCCAAAACAAAGGCCTGACGTGTGCGCATCATCTCCTTGCCCACTGGTCCATTCCACAACAACTGAACAGCAAAGTTTAGTGACGCTGCACACTTCTTCCGAGGCCACCCAGGGACACATGGCTCCTTTCGCGCTACAGGGGAAGGGAAAGGGGAAAATACGAAAGATAAACCAAAGTTAAAAAACAATGCGAAATATGCACGCCACTTGTGGGACGGAACGTCCCGTTGATCTACGCTTGTGCTGCTGCTCCCTGGGGGATCACTTGCGCCGCGCGCGCACCGCGTAACGCGTTGGCACAAACTCTGGGGGAAAGGGGCATTCCTCGGTGTCTGGGTTACTCGATGCTCGCGTACTGCTCACACTCGGAGGCAGGGACGACGGTGGCAGGCACCCCATCACCGTTTGATCGGGTGTGGGTGACAGTGATGCCCGCAGAGGGCCATGAAAGAGACACAGGGCGAAACGCAGTGCAGTGCAGTATGTGCAATGGCAGTGCCTTTTACAGCTTAGAAACACATGCACTTGACAGTCGAATCGGTGGGCAGGTCTACGAAATCACCCCAGAACACGCGCCGCGCGCGCACCGCGTACAGTACTCCCTCCCTCGCCCTCTGAGCATAAGACCACGGAGCGGTGCGATCGCCGAACAGACATACGCCCAGAGCCGTCGGTGTACCGCAGGGCCGACACTTTGCTGCCGTCCTCTGACATAACGATCTCTTGGACACGGGACTTCCCACAGACTGTGATATCGCCGGCGGCACTGATGGAGTCCTAGTGCGTGCGACGGGCAGGGGCAAGCAGGTTTTTGGGCTGAAGCCCACCCTTCACGCTGTAGCACGGCCGTGGGTCCGGGCAAAGCGGCAGAGGGCCATGCACACATGGTGGGCCCGGACACAGCGCGCAGGCACAGCCTCTCATACCGCCAGGGGATTGATCAAGGCCTCAGACACCGACTTCTGCTTGAGCCAACGCACATCGAACGACGTCTGGTGGGCCAACGCGTAGAAATACAGCAGCTCCATCGCAACCGCCGCGGACAACTGTGCACACAGGACGGGCAGGAAAGTACTAGAAGGGGGGGAGGGGGGGGGGGGCAAAAGTTTGTGTCCCAAAAAGGGCCTGACAACATTCTCCCTATTGCAAATTCTATTGCCTATCGGCAAGAAACTTCGAAGAGGGAGGGAGCACAGTCAGTCAATCAGCTAGCACGTCACGAAGTCATTCAGAAGCCCCCCATCCCCCCTCCAACCCCCAAATAGGGTGAAAAACACATATAGCGGGCATTCGTCGATTAACGTCCACTGGTCTATGTACAGAGGCAGAGGGGCGGGGAGGTGGGCCGAGTCGAGTTCAGGCGCCCGTGTCCTCCCCTACTGGCCCCCCGCCTGAGCCTGCACGGCGGCCAGGAGGGACGAGCCGGAGGGGACTAAGTCTCTTCCGTGCTGGCCCTGCCGTGCTGCCGCCGCGGCGGCAGTGTAGACTGGGATGGCGACGCCGCCGGGGTCGCGTCCGCCACTGGGTCCGAGGGGGGGGGGGGGCGCCCGCTGCGCCGTCCGCGGCCTGTGTGGGGGGGGGGGGGGGGGCGGCGGGCGCGCGCGTAGCATGTCCGCCACCGTCCTGGTGGCCTTGGGGGGTGGTCGCCGTCGCGCCCGCGGTGGGGACCGTCGCCGCGGTGGCGCGCGGCTGCTCAGGGCCGCCGAGATGCGGCCGAATACGTCCGGGAGCGACGCTGGGGGTCGCCCTGCCTGAGGGGGGGGGGGGGGCTGGGGAGGGTCCTGCCGCGCTGCGGGCTCCACCAAGGCCCCTGCTTCCGCGGGGGGCGAGGGGGGGGTCGGCCCCGGTGCTGCGCCCCGTCCCGCTGGCCGGTTCAGGGGGGGCCCTGCTGCCCCCCCACTTGGCGGCGCTCCCACGTCCTCCGCGCAGGCGGAGAGTGCCAGGGGGGCCGGCTTCGGGCTATGCCCCCCCCCCGCTGGCTGGGGCGACAAGGGGTCTGTGGCCCCCCCACCCACCGTGTGGTGCGACATCCCCCCCGGGACCCCCCGATTAGCCCGGTTAGGCGTCTGGCGCTTCGCGGGCTTGGAGGAGCCCAGGTCCAAAGCTGGGGGTGGGCGCGTGCCCAGCACCCTGGGCGGGGCCGCACACCGGCGCGCCGCCGGGGGGCCCGAGTCGGGGAGGGCCTGCGACGCTGGGCGGGCTCGCCCCAGCCAGGAGGACAACGCCGCTGCCCCCGCCCGCCGGGCCTCGGGTACGAGCACTTGGCGGCCCGGCGCGACCCGGGGAGGGGCCACGGGGCAGCATGAGCCCCCCGAGGGGCCCGCATGGCCTACGTGGCCAGCCCGGCAGCAGCGGCTGATGCCCCAGCCCAGGCTCCTGCAGCGGGCACACGACGGCGCCCCGTGCTCCAAGCAGAGCGCGCCCTGCGTGCCGCTGCCCGCTCCTGGGGGGCGGCTGCGCTGCGGCGCTGCGAGAGGGACGCTGCTGGCCGGGGCCCGAGGGGGCCGTCGGGCATAGGGCCGCAGGGGAGGCCCCCCCTCAGGGGGGCGGGGGGAATAATCCATGAGAAAGCGGTCACTGTGCTGCGGTCGCATGCGCGCTGGCGCCCGCAGGCGCCGGGCCCACGAGTCGCGGCAGTGCGCCGCCAAGCGCATTAGCTGTAACATGACCTCGTGGCGCGCCGCGAAGTACGGACGCGCTGAGAGCCCCGCGCACACGCGCCCCCCGAGGGGGAGGAGCGAGCGACAACGCCCCAGCGGGGCTCCGCTCAACAGGGCACCCGCCGCCAGGTGGCGTTCGGCCAGCCCCACCGCTTTGCGTAGGAATTGCGCCCGCTCTCCCAGCGGCAGGCGAGTGCCTCGCAGCCGGTGGTCCGGTGAGGCCGGGAGCGCCCGCCCCACGAAGGCCTCATAGTCCAGGGCCAGCTCGGCCCAGGAGACCTCCGCCGGCCCCGGAGCCCAGGTCAGCGCCCGGGCCCACCTGACCAGGTCGTGGATGAAATCCTGGGGCCACCTCCAGTCAGGTGGCACCCCCGGTTGCAGCCGCGGTTGGTGGCGGATGGCATCCCCCGGTATGGGGCCAACGAAGGCGTCCCAGGGAAAGGGATTGCGGGGCCGCGGACGCGGCCGCTCCGGGAAGAGGGAGTCGCCGTGGCCCGGCTGATCCCCCGCGCCGGCCGCCATCCGGGCCGCGAGGACCGCCAGATACATGCAGTACAGGCGGTACAGAAACTCATCGAGGAGGTCCTGATCCACCCCCTGCGCCAGCCGGAGGGGGAAAAGCCCCGCCTTGCGCAGGCAGGAGGGCCAACGGTCCGGCGGGCCCAGGCCGGGGATAGCCCGCGCCGCGTCGTGCAGCCAGGGGAGCCACGTCTCCCTGGCGCCGTCCCGTTCCGGGCAGTCCCACAGGACGTGGGCCTCGTCCTCGTGCGCCGCGCCGCAGTGCGCCCTAGGAACCTAGTTTAAAGGTAATATGGATTAATTTTTGGCAAAAATTAATAAGATTAAACGAAAATTGTCGCTTTTGGCGGGGGATGCGGGGGCTCACTTGGGAAAATTTCCACCCCCACGGGGTACCTTGTGGGTTTGACCGCCATCGTGTGCGGTTGCATGCTTGGGGGGGGATATTGGTTGGAAATTTTAAAAATATTAAAATGGCTCTCGGCTTTAAAATGTCCGTTTCATTTTTGCTTTAATTTTTCAAGAATTTAAAAATTAGGAAGTCGCCAGGATTAATTTTAAACCAAGAAAATTTAAGCCAAAACCTCCAAAATTGAAACCTCCCTACACAAGCACAACAACACATACTACGGAACCTTTGTGCTTGTCCGCGGCCATTTGGGCCATTGTGCTGTACTTACACCTCTTGGGACCCATTCTTGGGGTCCCAAAGGGGTGCAGTGGGTTGAGTGTCCTTAGGGGAGCTAGTGGGTTCGGTGGTGGTGGTTTGGTGGGGTTTAGGGACTTCTTGCCGGTTAGTCGGGGGGTTAGCCGGCTCGGTTTGGGGTTTTGCGGGGGGGTTGATGGGCGTCTTTTTGCCCGGGCGCGCCTTTTGAGGGTGCGCGGCCGCGGCCTCCGCCTCCGTGAAGAGGAGGCCTCGCGGCACCTCATAGAGCTCGGGGTTGTCCGGGTATCGCACCCAAACAACCCCGCTCTTGCGGGCGTGGGCACCGGTGACGGTGCCCACCTCTACCCCGGTGGGGTAGGGGACGTGGACGGAGGACCCAACGAGTGGATCGTCGGGACCTCCGTCCTTCTTCTTATCCCCCCCCCCCTTTGCTTCCCCCTCCCCCTTCTCTTCCCCCTTGGGCTTGGGGGCCGGCGTGGCCTTGGTCTTCGGGGGTAGGGGGGGGTTGTTCTTTTTCTTGCGGGGGGGGAGGGCTCCGCTTGAGGAGTCCGGGGCAGACTCCGAGTCGGACTCATCGTCCGACTCGAAGCGCTTCCTTTTGAGGTTGTGTTTGGGTTTTGGGTTGGGGTTGGTCTTGGATGCGGGGGGGGGGGGGGGGTTGGTTGGCTGGGGGGGGGGCTACTGGCCCCCCGCCTGAGCCTGCACTGCGGCCAAGAGGGACGAGCCGGAGGGGACTAAGTCTCTTCCGTGCTGGCCCTACCGTGCTGCCGCCGCGGCGGCAGTGTAGACTGGGATGGCGACGCCGCCGGGGTCGCGTCCGCCACTGGGTCCGAGGGGGGGGGGGGGCGCCCGCTGCGCCGTCCGCGGCCTGTGTGGGGGGGGGGGGGGGCGGCGGGCGCGCGCGTAGCATGTCCGCCACCGTCCTGGTGGCCTTGGGGGGTGGTCGCCGTCGCGCCCGCGGTGGGGACCGTCGCCGCGGTGGCGCGCAGCTGCTCAGGGCCGCCGAGATGCGGCCGAATACGTCCGGGAGCGACGCTGGGGGTCGCCCTGCCTGAGGGGGGGGGGGGGGCTGGGGAGGGTCCTGCCGCGCTGCGGGCTCCACCAAGGCCCCTGCTTCCGCGGGGGGCGAGGGGGGGGTCGGCCCCGGTGCTGCGCCCCGTCCCGCTGGCCGGTTCAGGGGGGGCCCTGCTGCCCCCCCACTTGGCGGCGCTCCCACGTCCTCCGCGCAGGCGGAGAGTGCCAGGGGGGCCGGCTTCGGGCTATGCCCCCCCCCCCGCTGGCTGGGGCGACAGGGGGTCTGTCGCCCCCCCAGCCACCGTGTGGTGCGACATCCCCCCCGGGACCCCCCGATTAGCCCGGTTAGGCGTCTGGCGCTTCGCGGGCTTGGAGGAGCCCAGGTCCAAAGCTGGGGGTGGGCGCGTGCCCAGCACCCTGGGCGGGGCCGCACACCGGCGCGCCGCCGGGGGGCCCGAGTCGGGGAGGGCCTGCGACGCTGGGCGGGCTCGCCCCAGCCAGGAGGACAACGCCGCTGCCCCCGCCCGCCGGGCCTCGGGTACGAGCACTTGGCGGCCCGGCGCGACCCGGGGAGGGGCCGCGGGGCAGCATGAGCCCCCCGAGGGGCCCGCATGGCCTACGTGGCCAGCCCGGCAGCAGCGGCTGATGCCCCAGCCCAGGCTCCTGCAGCGGGCACACGACGGCGCCCCGTGCTCCAAGCAGAGCGCGCCCTGCGTGCCGCTGCCCGCTCCTGGGGGGCGGCTGCGCTGCGGCGCTGCGAGAGGGACGCTGCTGGCCGGGGCCCGAGGGGGCCGTCGGGCATAGGGCCGCAGGGGAGGCCCCCCCTCAGGGGGGCGGGGGGAATAATCCATGAGAAAGCGGTCACTGTGCTGCGGTCGCATGCGCGCTGGCGCCCGCAGGCGCCGGGCCCACGAGTCGCGGCAGTGCGCCGCCAAGCGCATTAGCTGTAACATGACCTCGTGGCGCGCCGCGAAGTACGGACGCGCTGAGAGCCCCGCGCACACGCGCCCCCCGAGGGGGAGGAGCGAGCGACAACGCCCCAGCGGGGCTCCGCTCAACAGGGCACCCGCCGCCAGGTGGCGTTCGGCCAGCCCCACCGCTTTGCGTAGGAATTGCGCCCGCTCTCCCAGCGGCAGGCGAGTGCCTCGCAGCCGGTGGTCCGGTGAGGCCGGGAGCGCCCGCCCCACGAAGGCCTCATAGTCCAGGGCCAGCTCGGCCCAGGAGACCTCCGCCGGCCCCGGAGCCCAGGTCAGCGCCCGGGCCCACCTGACCAGGTCGTGGATGAAATCCTGGGGCCACCTCCAGTCAGGTGGCACCCCCGGTTGCAGCCGCGGTTGGTGGCGGATGGCATCCCCCGGTATGGGGCCAACGAAGGCGTCCCAGGGAAAGGGATTGCGGGGCCGCGGACGCGGCCGCTCCGGGAAGAGGGAGTCGCCGTGGCCCGGCTGATCCCCCGCGCCGGCCGCCATCCGGGCCGCGAGGACCGCCAGATACATGCAGTACAGGCGGTACAGAAACTCATCGAGGAGGTCCTGATCCACCCCCTGCGCCAGCCGGAGGGGGAAAAGCCCCGCCTTGCGCAGGCAGGAGGGCCAACGGTCCGGCGGGCCCAGGCCGGGGATAGCCCGCGCCGCGTCGTGCAGCCAGGGGAGCCACGTCTCCCTGGCGCCGTCCCGTTCCGGGCAGTCCCACAGGACGTGGGCCTCGTCCTCGTGCGCCGCGCCGCAGTGCGCCCTAGGAACCTAGTTTAAAGGTAATATGGATTAATTTTTGGCAAAAATTAATAAGATTAAACGAAAATTGTCGCTTTTGGCGGGGGATGCGGGGGCTCACTTGGGAAAATTTCCACCCCCACGGGGTACCTTGTGGGTTTGACCGCCATCGTGTGCGGTTGCATGCTTGGGGGGGGATATTGGTTGGAAATTTTAAAAATATTAAAATGGCTCTCGGCTTTAAAATGTCCGTTTCATTTTTGCTTTAATTTTTCAAGAATTTAAAAATTAGGAAGTCGCCAGGATTAATTTTAAACCAAGAAAATTTAAACCAAAACCTCCAAAATTGAAACCTCCCTACACAAGCACAACAACACATACTACGGAACCTTTGTGCTTGTCCGCGGCCATTTGGGCCATTGTGCTGTACTTACACCTCTTGGGACCCATTCTTGGGGTCCCAAAGGGGTGCAGTGGGTTGAGTGTCCTTAGGGGAGCTAGTGGGTTCGGTGGTGGTGGTTTGGTGGGGTTTAGGGACTTCTTGCCGGTTAGTCGGGGGGTTAGCCGGCTCGGTTTGGGGTTTTGCGGGGGGGTTGATGGGCGTCTTTTTGCCCGGGCGCGCCTTTTGAGGGTGCGCGGCCGCGGCCTCCGCCTCCGTGAAGAGGAGGCCTCGCGGCACCTCATAGAGCTCGGGGTTGTCCGGGTATCGCACCCAAACAACCCCGCTCTTGCGGGCGTGGGCACCGGTGACGGTGCCCACCTCTACCCCGGTGGGGTAGGGGACGTGGACGGAGGACCCAACGAGTGGATCGTCGGGACCTCCGTCCTTCTTCTTATCCCCCCCCCCTTTGCTTCCCCCTCCCCCTTCTCTTCCCCCTTGGGCTTGGGGGCCGGCGTGGCCTTGGTCTTCGGGGGTAGGGGGGGGTTGTTCTTTTTCTTGCGGGGGGGGAGGGCTCCGCTTGAGGAGTCCGGGGCAGACTCCGAGTCGGACTCATCGTCCGACTCGAAGCGCTTCCTCTTGAGGTTGTGTTTGGGTTTTGGGTTGGGGTTGGTCTTGGATGCGGGGGGGGAGGGTTTGGTTGGCTGGGGGGGGGGGGGTTGGCTGCCTGGGGGTTGGGGGTCGTGGTGGCGGCGTTCCCCCTCTCCTCCCCCTCCCCGCCCCCCATCTCCCTCCACCTATCCCCCTCCTCGCATCCCACCCATCCCACCTCCGCCATGTGCGCCCAGGTGCTCGGCCTATACGGCCGAGCAGGTCCCCACGTGGTGGAGACGACACGGCCTTGTTCCCAGTCTTGGAGGCCGCGGAGTAGGGCCAGCCCCAAGGCCGGATCGCGGGCGAGGATCTTGTGGACCCCCCCAAGGCCCACGCTGTTCTCCCCATCCCTATCCGACCACACGATACGGATGGGGCGAACGTCGTCCGCCCGAACCACCACGTCCTTGACCTGCAGGGGAGTGCAGGCGGAGACGTGAGACGGGGCAAATTTGGTAAATTTTTCGGCGACTTTGTTTAATTTTTTTCGTTTAATTTTTAACGTTAATTTTTAATTTTTCGGTCGGCGCTTTAAATTTTAAAGATTAAACTAAAGAATTTAAACCAGACGACGAAATTGTAAAAAAAACCAACCTACACACACACCTCACCGAATCCAGGGCCTCCTTGAGCCTGGACAGCTCCCATTGCAGCGCGGAAGGCTGCAGAGGCTGTAGGTGCCTCCACAGGGTCCGCAGTAGGTGTTCTGGTGGTCTTCGGTTGTCGGACCACCGCTGCCACGCCCTTGTTGGTACCGCGGGACCCAGCCACCAGCCCTTCGCAGGTGTGCTGGGCCCCAGGGTCGTAGATTGGGTTGGGCAGGGCTAGGAGGGTGGGCCAGTTCGGTGCAAAATACACCGACTTGCCCTGTCTCCACTGCCTGCACCAACCCAGAGCTACCCAGTGTGTTAAACACACTAGGTAGTGGGCGTTCCCGAAGCGGATGCCCCGCGGGTCATCCAGCAGGTTTAGGGCTCCCAGCGAGCCCGTACACACCTGCTCACCCGCGGGGCACATCGGCCCGCCCGGGACCGGTGTCCATACCCATGCCCCCCCCCTCCCTGCATCCCTATTCCACCCCCCTTTCCCGTCCCCGTTCTTCCGGATGAGGGTCCGGAGGAGCCGGCGCAGGACCCACTTCAAGGTGAGGTGGGCCTTGCTCAGCGCTGAAAAAAGTGGGGTGTCTCCCCCACACCCCTCTTCCAAGGCCTGGGCGCTCCAGGGGATCGCCCCGGCCTTCCCCAGGTTGCTGGAGCCAAACCCCAGGGCTTTTTGGAGCCACCGGGGCAGGGGTAACACCGGGGGGGGGGGGGCTTGCTCCTGCACCTCATCCCCCTCCCCCTCCCCTGACTCATCCCCCTCATCCACTACTTGCTCCCCCTCAGCCACCACCACGTCCCCCCCCTCCAACTTAATCTCCTGCCCGCCCCCCTCTGGATAACTGCCCTGGCTCTGAGAAGCCCTGCGGGCTTCCCTGTCCCTCCTCCTCTCATCCTTCTCCCTCCTCCTCTCCTCCTTCTCCCTCCGCCTCTCCTCCCTCTCTTGCCGTCGGTCAATAGAGGCGACGGCGGGTGCTCCGGTCGCTCCGGTTGCTCCTGGTGCTCCGACAACTGGAGCTGGTGCAGCTGGAGCTGGAGCTGGAGCTGGAGCTGCTGGAGCCCCAGATTGCAGGCGGTCCTCCACTTTTTGCATCTGTGGAGGACAGCATGCAAAAATTAAAAAAAAACAAACTTGGTTTAAAATCTCTGGTTTCAATTTTGAATCGCTAAATTCGGTTTAAATTTTGAAGATGAAAAGTCGCCAGCATTAAAATTTAAACGAGCATTCGGTTTAAAATTTAAACAAGGAAAGCGGCTATGCACTATGCATGTGGGCAAGCACACGACGACTATGCACGCACACACACACACGCAAGCATACCAGGCGTGTCCCCATGGATTCGACCATCTTCTCCAACGCGGCGAGCATGGTGGGATCCATGGATAGGCGAGAACAAAGGAGCTGGGGGGGACAGCAAAAGCGCGGAGGAAGGGGGGCTGTGGGTGGCCGTGAGGGTGGCCATTGTGCAGGGGGCAGTATGGGGGGTACCGTGGTGCCTAAGGGGGAGGTCAAATTTTAAAAACCACCACTCCCATACCTGTAAAACCACCTCGGCCTCCCTTTCCGTAGAAGTGGCCCCCGCCATCCCCCCACCCCGTGCCGTGTGGTCATTGTACGCCCTTTTCAAGAGAGCGTTAAGGCTCTCAACCACATCGGCACAAACCCCCCCCAACCCCACCCCTAGCCGCGCTGCATTGGCCACCGCCATCTCCACGTCCTCCTCCAGGTACAGCAGGTAGTTGGACTGGCAGGCGGCCTTGCAGCAGCACTCCCGGTACGCGCTTGCCACTGCTGACGCCTGCAGGGCCCCAGTGGGGGGGGCGTCAGTGTACAACTCCCGGAGGAGGTCGCGCATGGCCACAATGGCCTGCCACTCGCGATCCTCCGGGGTGTAGGCCAACAGGGGGCCCATCTCCTCCCATGCCAGGAAGAGCGCCCGGGCCTCCTCTCCATCTGGGGACGTGGAGGCACCCAGCTTCACGCCCGTGCGGGCGCGGTACAGGAGGCGTTGCACTGCCTCGGTGTTCTCCTTGGGGAGGTCCTCCAAGCGTGCCTCAATGAAGGCCACTTGAAGGCGCCCCATAGCCATGCAACAATGGAGGATGCATAGGAAAACCAAACACCGCTCCACTTGAAGGTGTGGTTCCCCTATGCACCCCCCATTTTCCAAGCTGCGGCCCGTCAGCTGGTATTGGCGACGGGCCTCCGCCTCGGCGGCCAATGTCCGCCGCACATCCACCCGCAACCACTTCGCCGCCGCCTTGTCCCACACCCCCATGTTGTAAATAGAGCCCACCATGGGCGATGTAGACACCCCAAAAAGGCGGCGGACGAACGGCTGGTCACCCCCAATAACCAGCTCACTGGGCACCCACCGGGTTGCCCAGCAAAATTGCTTGCAGTCGTGAATGGACTGCAACACCTAAAGAATCGGATGGTGCATTAATTTCCGAACAGATCTTTTTCGTTTAAATTTTAAACTAATTTTTCCGCCGACTTAAATTTTAATCAGAAATGCAAAATTAAACGAACAAAATTTAAACGAAGCGGTACGAAAATCAATGCACCACGAAACGGCCACAAACCTGAAGGTTCTCGGCCCATATAGTGGCCAAAGCGGCCATTTCTTTGTCCCCGCACACGGCCATCCCAATGACCCACAAATAGGCGGGTGTGCGCCCCCGCTTGCCATGTTTGAGGAGCCCAATGGACAATTGAGTCCAACTCCCACCGGCGCACGGGTACGCATCACCGCGCAAAATGAAGGTGAGGGGCCGCGTCCAATCAATGGTGTCCACTAGTGGTGGACGCGATTGAATGTAGCGGGCCCATGAATGTATGGGCCAACTGCGGCCGCTAGCGGGGGGGTCGGAGACGGTCACCGGCGGGCGCAACTCTAGCGCCTTGACCAACTCCTTCCAAGTGTCCAAGAAGGCTTGCCGTGTGGGGATAGGGCGCGGGAATTCGTGGCCGGTAGCGGCCGTATAGTCAAGCCCGCGGCGGGTCATGAAGGCGGAGAGGTGGCGGTATCCCGTCTTTGTGACATTGAGCTCCATAAGTAGCCCAATAAGGTGGGGTGCGGGAAAGAGCATAGAAGCGTATTGCTTCACCGCCTCCTTTTGCTTATTGCGAATGAGGATGGGGTAGCCAACCTCCGTGGCCTCGGCCCAACGAGCCTTGGCCAACGGGGATGAAGCCACCCACTCACCAAGGAGTTGGGAGACCAAAGGGTCCCGCAAACTCTTGGCCCCACTCAAACGCGTTAGCGTCATGCTAAGCTCGGTAAGGGTGTCCCGAGAGAAAGGCATAACAAGATCTACACAAGGGGAAAGTGGGTGTGGAGTGGGGTAGGAGGTGCCCCTAAGGAAAGACTCCATGGGTTCAATAACCGACCCATAGGCATTAAAATCCCGCTACAAACCCATGAACCAACCTTGGACGACATGAAACACCTCGGGGATCCTAATATGCCCATGTACGTAACCGAGCAAACCGGTTAAAATAAGGAAATTCTCGTTTAAAGAGTTAAAATTTGTTGGTTTAATTTTTAATTGCATTCAAATTTGAAAAATTAATTTAACCCATATTACCTTTAAACTGGGTTCCTAGGGCGGGCACGCGGCGTTGGCGCGCATGCCGTGACCCGACACCCGGGCCGCTGTCCACATGGCTCCTGCCAGGAGCCCGCGCAGCAACTTCTCCGACTCCGTGGAGGCGGCGCGCAGCGCCGCGCGACAGGCCGGGCCGTCCGCCCCGTCGCCCAGCCCCCCGAAGGTGGCGGGGCGTCGCGCCTCCAGCTTGCGCGCGGAGTGGCAGCGAAGGCTGTCCCGGACCCGGTGCTGGAGCTGGCGGAGCGGCTCCTGCACGAAATGCAGGGGGTGGTCCTGCCCCGGGACGTCCCAGCACCACCAGCCCTCGCGCGGGGCCCAGCCCAGGGAGGCCGCCGTGCGGAGCGCGCGCCCCACCGGGCCCGTCCCGGGTGGGCGGCCCCCCGACTCCCAGATAGCCTGGGCAAAGACCTGCGTGACCCCCGGCCGGCGGGCCAGACGGGCCAGCCAGAGGAGGCGCTCATACCGCGTGTGCATGATCGGGGACACGCGGTGCCCCTTGGACAGCACGGTGAAGATGACCTCCTTGGCCCGGGACACGCGCGCCAGCCCCCACAGGGCCCGTACCACCGCGGTTTCGAACCCTCGTAGGTCGGGCTCCGTCACCGATGCCACCGCCACCCCATGGAGGGCCAGCGGGGTGACCAAGGTGCCGACGGCCCGCTCCCGCCGGTCATACGTCGGGAGATGGGGCAGGCGGCGCAGGGCGCTCCGTCCCGCCTCCAGGCGCCGGGACAGCACCGGTCCCGTGACCTTGGAGCCCCCAATGGCGACGTCGACGCCGAGCTGGCGGAAGGTCGTCGCCAGCGGGATGGGGACCCCCCGGAGCAGTACGGCCGGGGCACCTTGCTCTCCCTAGACCCAGGAGCAGGACTTGTCCACGCGGACGTCCTGCCCAGTGACCCGCAGCCACTCCTCCGTCGCGGGGACCGTGTCCTGGAGTGCGGCCGCGCCCAGGGCCACCGCCTGGGTGTCGTCCGTGTAGCCCAATGACCCCAGTGCGGCGTAGCCGGGGCCGGCGTCCTTGAGGGGGGGCAGGGCCCCCGGATCCAGGTCGTCCGCTGCGTCCTCGTCCAGAGTCGGGGGACGGGCGGCCGTTTGTGCGCACACCTGACGGCGCAGGGAGTCCACCTCCCACTTCCAGATCGTGGTGAGCACATTCACCAGGATCACGGACAGTGGGCACCCTTGGAGGATGCCGTTGGTGGCCTGCCACCAGAGGCCGAGGGCCCCCGCGACCTTGAAGGCCCGGCGGAGCTGCTTGTATATGGCCCCCAGGGCACGGCACGTGCCCGGGTCCATGCCCAGCTCCAACGCCAGGGCCAGCACGACCGCCTGGGGGATGAGATCGAAACACTTGACGTAATCGATGCTCATCCCCGCGACGGCCCACCCCAGATAGCGACACAGCTCCAAGAGGACCTGCGTTACCGCCGCCCCGTCCAGGGCGCTCCTGGCCGGGCGGAAGCCAAAGGCCGCCGGGTGGGCCCATGCCTCCTGCCACGCAATGGCGTCCACCAGGCGCACCCCCGCCCACAGCCGGTAGACCATGGACAGGACGGTGAGCGGGCGGGTGTTCAGGGGCCCCGGCGGTCCCTCCTTGGGTATGAGGGCGGTGTAGCCCTCGGCCAGGCGGGCGGCCATTTCCCCGTCCACTCCACCGCGCGCAATAAGTCCGCCAGCCAGCCCAGTAGCCTGTCTGGGAGGGAACGGAGGTCTGCCAGACTCCATCCGTCCAGCCCCAACGCCGAGGGATTCATGCGGAGAGCCCCATCCGCAGGCGGGGGCCATCGAGCTGCGAGGCTAGCATGGGGATCCGGCGCACGTGGTGGCCGTATCGGCGCAGGAAGGCCGGCGGGTCCGGTTCTGGGTCCGTCGCATACTTGCGGTTGATGGGGCGCCAGGCGTCCTGCAGGAGGCCATCCATCTCCGCCAGGCTGGCCGTGGCCGTGCCATCCGGCCTGGTGAGGAAGGTGACCGGGGGGGCATAGGATTCGTCCTTGAGCCAGCGATACACGGCCTCCTGATCCGAGGACCAGGACTCCTCGAGCCACTCGCGCCACTCCCGGACGCGGTCCTTGTCCTCCGCCCGGAGCGTCGCTCGGACCCTGCCCGCCAGCGCCGCGCTGAGGCGGCGGAGGGAGGCCAGCGGGGCCAGCCTGTCGGGCGCGCCCCCCGGCTCAAAGTGCGCATACTCCGGGCCGAGCGCGCGGAGCCTGCCCAGGCGGCGCCGGAGGGCCGTCCACGCCTGCTGCACCGCCCGCGGCAGGACGCCCGGCCCCTGCGCCGGGCGCTCCAGCCAGCGCAGGACCTCCCTGAGGGGCCCCTGGGCCGCCTGGACGCGTGCCACCGGGCAGGTCAGGGGCCCCCCCGTGTCGCGCCGCTGCTTGGGGCAGAGGCGCACCTCCCGAAGCAGTTGGTCCGTGCCCCTGCCGCGGGGCAGGTGTGGTGGGGCCAGCGGGAGGGTGGCCCCGGCCGGGAGGGTGTCCGGAGTGATGTCCGGGCAGGCCAGGGCGAGGAGCGTTTCCTCCGCGGTCGCGGTCCAAAAGGCCCAGGCGCGGTCCACGTCCCCGGTAGCCAGAGCCGTCTGCCACCCCGCCTCCATCGGGTCAAGCAGGCGCTGTAAAAGAAGGAGCCGCTCGTGCTCCTCCCGCTGGGCCGGCACCAGCGGTTTGGGACGAACGAACTTGACCACCCGCTGTGACGCCCCCTTCAGGTGGATGTCAAAACACACAGGGGTGTGTCCTGAGATTGCCCCTTGCGGCAGCCGTTCCGCCGCATAGAGCAGCGCCGCCAGGCGCGTGTCAACCAACAGGCCGTCAATGCGCGAGGGCCATGTTCCCTCCGGGCCGTGGTACGAACACAGAGGGTCCCTCCCAAGGGCGGTCGCCAGCTCGAGGTCCGCATCCGCCAGCCGGCGCGTCAGGAGGGATGCCAGGACCGACGGCGGCGCCCGCAGAGGGTAATTCAAGTCAAAGTTGAAATCCCCCCCCACCAGCTGCGCGGGCCGTCCCGTGCCGCGCCACATACTGTGTGGCGTGGTCCCAGAAGGCGCGGTTGAGGGCCGGCTGGGCCGATACGCCATACGCTGCCTGAGCGTGCAGGGTATCCGCCCCCCGGCCCAGTCCAAGCAGGACGTGGCACCAGCGGGTGGAGTGCCAGAGGGTCTGGGCCAGGGCGTCCGACTCGGTGCAGGGCGCCCCCTTGGGAGGGAACACTTGTCTGGCCAGGATGCCCTGGCGCACCAGGATCCCCAACCCCCCTGCCGGAGCATCCCAGATGCCCCCCCCCCCCCGGGATTCCAAGGGGGCCCCCCAGAATGCTTGCCAGCCCGACGCCCCGGCCTGGGCGCGCATGACCCGCTGCGCCACCGCCGTTAGGCGGGTCTCCGTGATCAGCACCACGTCCGCCCGCCAGTCCGCGACCGTGTGCCAATGCAGGCGCAGGGAGGTGACGTTTGCCAGCGCGACGCGCATGGGGCCCGGGTGGGGCTCGACGTCCCCGCACCTTAACAATAGGAGGGGGGGGAAGGCCCAGCACCGGGGGGGGGGGGGGTGTCCCTGCCCGGGAACCCGAGCCCGTGGGGGGGGGGGGTCAGCCCCCACCCCCCGCAGAGGTCTGCCCACCGTTGGTCACAGGGTGCAGGGAGGCAGGTCAGTGGGGCAGCCAGGCATGCCTGGAGGATAGCCGTTGGCCAAGGTCCCGCTGCGCCAGGATCAGGCTGTCGGCCCCGGTGCCCATCCAAGGGCGGGCGTGCCGGGCAGCGGAGGGGGCGGCGCCGTGGGGAGTGGCGTGCCGCCGCGGGCGCGCGGAAAGGGCAGGCGCCGGCGCCCGCGCAAGGCCGCCGCGCTCCCAGTCGCCCGCGAGGCGGAGGGTCTCCCGCAAGACCTCGTACATGCGGTCCCGGGCCACCCCCGGCCTAGCGCGACGGAGGGCGTCGGGCCACAGCGCCGTGGCGTGGACCTCCCCGGGCTCCGGCAGGACGGCCCACCACACGTCGCTGACCTCGGGGAGGAGGTCGTGGACGGCGTAGGCCACGTCCCTCCACGTCGCCTCGGGCCCGGGGTAGGGGGGCGGCTGGCGGGCGGGGTCATTGTCCCAGACCCGGCCCCACCAGTCCACCCCCACGGTGTGGTCCCTGCCGGCGGCCGTCTTCCCCTCGAGGAGGGTAAGGCGGCGGCGCGGGCGGAGGAACCAGCAGGGGGGGGGAGGGGGTCATCCCACCGCTCCACGCGGCGGGGCCCGGTCTGGCGCCGCAGCGGCTCACCCTTTTCCTCCCGCCAAATGGGGGCGAGGTACTGGCGCCACGTATACGGGCGGCGGCTGCCGCGGGGATCCGGCCGGGGGGCGCGCGCGTAGAGGACCTGGGGGTATCTCCACTGTAGGGCTTGGCCCACAGTGGCCCCCTTGGTCCCGAACTCGGGGCCACTCGGGAAATCGACAGCGGTGATCCATACCGCCCCGTCCTCAGGCCGGTGCCTGCAGTGCCACCATCCATTCCAGGCCCCTGCCAGCAGGTCCTGGAGCCGCAGGACCCCGGGGAGCAGGCCGACGAGGGGGGCCAGGGGCGCAGGCCGTGCGGGCCCAGCCCCAGCGCAGGGAGCGGTGCGGGAACACCAGGGCAGCCTGGCGGTGCCACCAGCGAACTAGGGCAAGGCCGTGGTGCCGCCGCTGGTGTTCCGTGAGGGGGGCAGGGGGGGCCCGGGCCGCGCGTCCGCGTCCTCGCCGGCGGCCGCGCCCACGTCCACGTCCTCGTGGTCCACGTGCCATAAGAAAAACAGTCGAGCTGCAGGTCGACAGGGGGCCAGGCCTGGCCGCTGGGGGCAGGGAGTGTGGGTGGGGGGGAGGGCAGCGTGCGACCCCCGCCCCCCTGACTCTCGGAGCAGGCAACCCGCGTTGTCCGCCGGGCTCATTGGCGTCCGCCGCTCCCCTCGGAGGGGGACGGGGGGAGGGGGAGGGGCGGGCGGGGGGGGGGGGGGGGGAGGTGCCCCGGCCACCGTCCTGGTCACGCCCGGCGCCGGGTGGAGCCGCAGTGCCGCGGCGGCTACGCCCCCTGCTGTACCGCCAACCCCCCACGATAGCGTGGGGCCCCGTGCCACTGCCCGGGCAGGCCCCCGCCCCCCGGGGGGACCCAGTGCCATCACCTCGCCCTGGGGCGCCCTCGTGGGCCGTGGGCGTATAGACACCCTCCAG
Organism: Eutreptiella sp. 'Long Island Sound 2002'; assembly: GCA_964036045.1. Lineage (NCBI taxonomy): Eukaryota > Euglenozoa > Euglenophyceae > Eutreptiales > Eutreptiaceae > Eutreptiella > Eutreptiella sp. 'Long Island Sound 2002'. The sequence goes on along the minus strand of OZ038397.1, from coordinate 27,131,753 downwards.
CCAGGTCGGGGGTCCGGACACTGGGGCCACTCCAGGAGGGGAGTCGCCGGGGCTGGTACCGCCGCCGCCCCCACCGCCGTCCGCGCCGGGCGTGTCCAGTAAGGCACCGGGGCGGTCTGGAACGTCGCCGCCCTCCCCGCCTTGGCGTGCTCGCTGGCCTTGGTTAGTCGCGGCGGGCAGGCCGCCTCTCGCGGACAGGGGGCCTCTGCTCGCCACACGGCTGCAGTGTGTTCCGGGGTCAGCACGTCGGGGCAAGGGCCCCTCGGTGCCAGGAGCTGGCGTGCCCCCCGCAGCCGCTGGCCCCCCAACAGGCAGTGCTCGCCCTCTGGCTTCCCCCCAGGCCCCTGCTCTCCCCGGGGGGGGGGGGGCGGGGGGGAGGGGGAGTCCGCCGGCCGCCACGCCGGCCGCACCCGGTGGGAGGGGGAGCCGCGGTGCCGCGGCGGCTGTGCCCCTTGCTGTACCGCCAACCCGCCACTGCCGCGTGGGGACCCTCGCCACTGCCCGGGCCGCACCCCTCCCCCAAAGAGGACCCAGGGCCATCGCCTCGGGCCGGGGCGCCCTCGTGGGCTGTGGGCGTATAGACACCCTCCGGCCGGCTCGGGGGTCCGGTCCTTGGTGCCTCCCCAGGGGGGGGGCCGCCGGGGCTGGTACCGCCGCTGTTGCCACCGCCGTTGGCACCGGGTGCGTCCGGCAGGAGGCCGGGGCTTGGGGTAGCGCTGTCCACCCCCCGCGGGTCATCGCCACTGTCCCGGACTGCCACCCAGGGCAGTCCACCGCGTGCAGGAGGGTCAGGAAGAGGAGGACTAAGAACATTAAAGAATGTCTTCGTCCTCCTCATCGACGTCGACAACGGCCGGCTCCGCATTGGCCATGGACAGGTCTCCCGTGTGGTCCGGCGCGTCATGGGCGTCTGCAGGCTGCTGCTGCACCACGTCAGGTCCTTTCGGGCGCGTCATCCGGGCCCTGGGCCCCACTGGGTGGTAGCGTCCCTGGCGGGAGGTGCGGGTGGTCCGCTCCCAGGTCCGGTCGGGGAGGCGGGTGTCGGGCGCTCCCGGCCGTACCCCCTGCTAGTCCTCAGGCACCCCCTCCAGCTCCAGGTCGAAGCTCCTGTGCGCCAGCTGCGTGCAGCGGTGGACGCGGATGGGCGCCTCCGGCCCAAATGCCTCTCGGGCGTAGCGCCGGAGCTGCGCATACTCGTCCACCGCCAGGCCCAATTGCGCGGGGTAGCCCCGGACACGCACGGACGTGGTCTGCGCCGGGGCCGGGGCACCCAGAAGGTTGGCGATGTGTGCCACCACCTTGGGGTCCGCCGGCTTGGCCCCCCGGACGCGGACCCCCACGTTGCCGGGGGCGCCCCCGTCCACCAGCCCCGCGAACATGGAGCGGAGCTCCCCGTCCTCGGCGAGGGTCTTCCAGACCTCCGGGGACGGCCCGCGGCGCTCCGGTGGTTGCTTGAACCACAGCACGTACGCGGGGTGCTGGCAGGCCGCGCCCGTGACGATCCAGGGCCGGAACTGCACCCCCCGGGCCTTGCCGCTGGCGCGCATCACCAGCGGGGCCACGGACGAGGGGAGGTCGGTGGAGACCTCGACCATCGAGCCCCGGATCGCGGCCTGCATGGGTGGGGGGTGGGGCAGGGCTGCCCCCATGAGCGGCCTGAGGTGCCGCCACGCGTGGTCCTTCCCAAAGGCTCCCACGTGGAGCCGACGCACGTCGGCATCCGCCAGGACCGCCGGGTCCAGGACGCAGACGACCCGGACGGTGGCTGGAACGGGGTCCAGCGGCGCCGGGTCCACGCCCGGGAGCTGCGCCGTCTCCCGGTTGTCATCCTCCGGGAGGCGCTCCCAAACGAGCTGCAGGATGTGCCCCGGCGGCGCGGGGTCCACCACCGCCAGGTCCGTGGTCTCCCAGGGCTGGCGCTCCGTGCGCACCACGCCCTGCAGGGCCGTGCCCGGCACCGCCAGGCTGGCCGTCGTCCAGCGGAGGGTCTGCAGCAGGGCCGCCACCGTTGGCGCCGCCTTGCTGCCGCCCTGGACGTGTACCGGGGCGGTGACCCGCTGGACGGCGTCGTGGGCCGCGACGGCGGCCGCGGCCGCGAGGTGGGCCTCGTGGACCGTGCAGCCCACCAGCGCCACGCACCGCAGGGCCCCCTCCCGGGAGGGCTGCTTCCACTCCGCCGGGTGCCGCCCCGGCGTGATCTGGGCGATGCCCCGTTCCCGGATCTTGTCCCAGGACTCGCCCTGGAAGAGGCGGAGCGGCTGCACCGCCGTCGTCGAGGGCAGCAGAGCCCATAGGACTGCCGCCGTGGGTTGCACCGGGGGGAGCGTCGCCGAGGCGCGAGCGGCGGCCGCCACCACCCGCACGGCGCCCGGCCGGGAGCCCCGTGCCGCGGACCGCGTCGCCGAGGCGTAGGTCGGGCGACTGGGGCCGGCTTGCTGGGGGGGTGGGGGGGCTGACCCCTCCTTGACGCCGCCTACCTTCCAGAGCACGATGTTGCCCGGGGCGTACTTGATGTCCTCCCGCGCCCAGTAGGGATGCGAGGAGGCAAAGGGGTGGGGGGGCAGGTGCCCTGACCGGCAGAGGCACCCGTCGCGGTGCTCCACGCTACGGTGGCCCGTGCCGGTGCCCGTCCACACGCACGGGGACTGGGGGGGTGCCGGGGGCGCTGCCCCCGGTGCCTCCTGGGCGCCCTGGGAGCGCCGGCTGTGGCTGGAGCCCGCGAGCTGCCAGCGGGTGGATGTCTTGGGCGGCGTGGCCGCCGTCTTGCCGTTCGTCGATGCGGCCTTCCGCTTTGTAGTCGTCGTGGCCGCGGGCGCGGCCTGGGCCGCTGCGGCTGCGCCGGCCCGCGCGGAGGCCGCGGGCGCCGGTTCGCCTCGTGATTCCGCCAGCTCACGGCGGAGGGTGTTGATGATGTCCTCGAGGGACGCGATTTGTCGTTGGAGCGATGCGATCATGGCTTGCTCCGCCGTGGGGGGGGCGGGGGGCGGCCGGGCAGGGCGGTTGCCCCCCTTACCCCCCTTGGAGCGAGAGCGGCTGCGCGCCGCCGCCCCCTCGTTGTTAGCTGCGGGTGGTGTGCCCGCGAGAAAGGGTGCCAGCGCCGCACCAAGGGCCGTGAGGACCTCGGGGCGCTGTAGGAGGGCGGCCAGCTGGGTGGCCACCCCCGTTTGGTCGCCCATCGTGCGCAGGGCGCGGGGGCGAGAGGAGGGGAAGACGCAGGTGCGTCGCAAAAAAGAACAAGAAGATTGCGGATCAGCTAGGCAGCCTCACCACGTGCAGGTTCACAATAAGAGGCCTGAAAAACACATATAGCGGGTCTAAATTTGCCGGAAAAAAAACAGACTCACACACATAATTGTCAACAAACAGACGAGCACAACGCCAAGTCCGGATGTCAATTCCTCGTCAGCTGGTCATCAAACAAGACAAAGCATGTTCAACGCCAGTAGGCGCCTTTCTGCAGTACAGGGCGAGAGGAGGAGGCAGATCCTGCACCAGTTCCTCGGCAGCTTAGCGCTCTGCGCTGCAAAGGACAGACACAGATGTTAAGTTGGTTCAGTACTGGGCTGTGGGAATGTTTCACACACACGTTTCACACACACACACACACACACACACACACACACACACACACACACACACACACACACAATGAGAACCGCGAAAACAAGAACAGAGCAAGAAAAGCGGTGAAAGAAAACTGCCCAGGAGCCGCAGGGCAGCCCGAGACGTCTTCCGGTCTGTTGATACATGCGGCAATGTGCAGCACTGGACATCGGTGGCAGTTCGTCCCTTGCTCTCTGACCTGCTCCCAAATCAGTGCTGCAATACCAACGGACCATAAATTAACCTATGGAGGAGTTCATGTCTTGAAAGCCCAATTAATGCAACACACACACACACACACACACACACACACATACACACACTGAGCACAAGCAAGCACCAAAACCACGCCAAACCTCCTGAGAGTACTGGCAGGTATGTATGCCGTTCCCGTCAGCACAATCAAGTACAAAAACAATGTCATCTGGCTTGGCGCCTTTTTGTGCAAAGACTAGCAGGCGGTTCAGTATCAGAAACCCCCAATAGTGTCAACAAGCAGTGGGTGAATTTAACCATTATCCTGCTGTACAGCGGATGGCGAGAAAGCAATGCATTGATCCGCATTTTAAACCGCCGGTAACGGCGAGGTTTGCGCTCACATAATCCTGAACAATTGTCATCCATTTGGGTTACTGAGCACGATGTTGGGATGGGTGCCTCCAAGACCTCAAACGGTCCACAAAAAGGCACACAAAGCGCTGCTATGACTCTGTCTCTCTTCCCTCGCAGAGGGTATCTGAAGAATGCAGTGAATTGTGCCAATGTGCTTCTTCACAAGGAACTTCAGTACTCTGCAGATGTGGCGCCATCGCCATCTTTCACAGGCATGATTGCAAAGGTGCCATCCAGAGGGCTTTAGGTACAGCTTTCAGCACGGGTTTCTGCTTTTCACAGCGACACTTGTCCTAGTGGCTATATCTTGTGGAACACTTGCTGAAACTATGGGGCTTCTGCCTGGGAGACGACAACTAGGACATACATGCGCACGCGGCCACGACTCGGTGGTGGGGCGGAAAGCCCATGCCTTACTGCAACTGACACATCATGGTGTCCCATTGCTGAGTCATGCCCATGTCGTTTGGAACCATTCATAGTGTTGGCTATCATACATCTCCTTTCTACAGCTCTCCATGGCGAATGTCAACAGTTGCAACACAGGGCTAGATGGTTCCAGAACACGAAAGTGTTACACAGCAGTCGCGCTCCGGACCTTTTGCCCGGGGTGCTTGGCCAAGCTTGTGTTTGCATGCATAGTGTTTTGCAGTGTCCGTGGACACCAGAAGGCAGAATGTTGCAATTCTGACAGACATCCTACTGTCTCTCTTCCTCACACACACACACAACTACAACCCCCCCCCACCCCAACAAGCACACACACACACTGATCAAAGGCGAAAGTCTCCAGCCCAGGCCACTTGGAAATAAGGGGCCAAAGGAAACAAGCAGCAATTGTGGGTTGTGGGACAAAGATGCCCCTCTCACCCATGACACTGCACAACCTCCCCCCACCCCCAACGCACACACAGTTGCATTCTCCAGGGACGCCTCCACAAACCACAACCAAGTGCATGGAACTGGAACTGCGCCACGTCAGATTCGCGGTGGTAAATTTCGCTGTGGGAAATTTCGCGGAGCCCCCTGGGTTGAGTGCATAACCCTCCGCCAGGGTCCACAGTGTGTCCCGCTGGCGTGCGAGAAATTCACGGAGAACCCGGAATTTCGCGTGGGAAATTTCGCGGTCAATTTGAAACGCGAAATTTCCCGCGCAAAATTAAAGTGCCATGAAACTTTCTCCCCCCCCCCCCATGTACCAACCGGCAAGAGTATTCCACCTTTGTGGTTTGACCCCCCCCCCCACACACACAGGCCCGCACATGTCAATGAGACACGCAGCCAGAACGGGAAAAAGATTGTGGGGCCGCTGTTCACTACAAACACAACGAAATGCAATCCACACAAATTTAAGCACTCAAAAGAGAAGGACCTCTTCTGGAGGCTTGAACAGACCCACCAACAGCGTCGGCCGGACAAAATCGTCAACGAGTCGCTTGCTGAGGCCCATACGGAGGAACAGTTCATGGGCTGTCATGCGGTCGTAGGCCTCGAAAGTCGCCTGATCCCTGTTCAGGTCCAGCATTGCGTAGAGCAGACCTGAAGGAGAAGGGACCCAGCCCCAAGGCCAGCGACACCACAAAGGGAAAGGGGGGCTGGGGGGAGGCGTGGACAGGCGGAATGCGGATGGCAGTGTGTGGGGCCCAGGCAAAGCTGTTGGAGTTTTGATGTCCCCCGCCAAGGCCATTACTGAAGGACTCCCCCCCCCCTTGCCACAAAGGCTGCGTGAGTATGCCGGTTGGCAGGTCCGGGTGTACGTACGCGTGCCCCTTTTGAAGAGGGAATCCTCCGCTCGAGGGTAGGAGGGTTGGTTGTCCACTCATTGGGTTAAGGGTGAAGAGGGCGGGTGAGGTGACACGCGGGAGGTGGAGAGCCCGCTCATGATGCCACCGTGGCAATGCCCCTACTTTGCAACTGCCCCACCCGCTGGCATCATGACTTTGGCGGCTGGCGCCCGGGGCTGCCTCCCTGCGGGCATACATCCCGGGTTTTGACTGGGAGGGGAGGAGCTTCATCACCCCGACCCACCCACCCATCCACCCCACACCAGACACAGTGTCCTCAGGAAACAAAAACGCAAATTTCATAGAGGGGCCCGAAGTTTGAGGCCGATTGTCGGTCAACTTATGTTTGGCCTCTGAGAGGGCGCTCTTGCCACAGTGCGCGGGCGGTGCAGGCTCGATGCGGGCGCGGTGCAAACTTTGGGTATGTCTGGGGATCTGGGGTGATAATTGCAACCATCAAGAGGCCTCCAGGAATAAACAAAAACTACCCAGAAGCCTCTGCGATGTATTGCCAAGCGGAAAGCAAACCTGGGAAGACCGGTCTTGTGCTTGCAACAAAGCTTTTCTAGGGTTCTATGGGCTGTTTTGGGGGGGTGCATCTTGGGATGGCCCGACGGTGTTTGACCCCCTAATAAATGCCACGGTGCGGACGCGGGGTGCGCGCGGGGCATGCGCGATGCAACAACTCCCACCGAAGCCCCTCCCCCCGGGGGGTGGGGGTTTCTTGCCAATCCGCGATGGGCCAGGTCCGGCCCGTTCTGCTGCTTTCGCTCACCCCCGGCCTTAGCCTTCCCTTGCCTCGTCGGACCCTTGGCCCGTGGGCTCTCACGGCCACACCGGGTCCGCAGGGGGTCTAACGGGTGGAGTCGTGCGCGAAGTACTGCGTACCAGAGTTGACACTCGATTCCGTCAATCCGATGGCCGCTGGATGCGAGGGCAACTCTGCGCCGCAGGCCGCCGGATGTGATCCCTCCCTCGGCTGCGGGATGCGGTTGTTGTGGGACTTGTGGGTGTGCATTGGTTGCACGGTGCTCTCCCAGCTTCCAAAAAGGCCCGCACTCCACCGCGACACCCCCTGCAGAGGCTGCCGGATGCGACTCAAGTCTCTGCCAGAGGCGGCCGGACACAGACAAACCCCTTGCCGGTGTCTAGCGTCAACGGTGCTGCTCGTACCACTCAAAATGTTTCTGTTTCCCATTTACTTTTGGCCTCTTCCCACAGTTGTGCGAAATTGTCCCAGGGTTCAGCTTCAACATCGACCACCTTTTGTCTTCTGTCATTTGGCCGCACTTTGGCGCGTGCTGGGTACTGGCCAAAACCATCTAAGTTCTTCACAACTACATGGCGTTTCACGATCGGGAGTAGGCTGCTTTGGCACCCGCGTCCCCATACCTCTGCATCCCTTCCCCGCCGCCTGCACCTCCTCCTCCGCTGTCTACACCCTCATCCCCATACCTCTGCATCCCTTCCCCCTGCCTGCACCTCTTCCTCCACTGTCTACACCCGCGTCCCCATACCTCTGCATCCCTTCCCCCCACCTGCACCTCCTTCCCCGGTCTCTACACCCTCGTCCCCATACCTCTGCATCCCTTCCCCTCGCCTGCACCTCCTCCTCCGCTGTCCACACCCGCGTCCCCATACCTCTGCATCCCTTCCCCCTGCCTGCACCTCCTCCTCCGCTGTCTACACCCTCGTCCCCATACCTCTGCATCCCTTCCCCCTGCCTGCACCTCTTCCTCCGCTGTCTACACCCGCGTCCCCATACCTCTGCATCCCTTCCCCCTGCCTGCACCTCCTTCCCCGGTCTCTACACCCTCATCCCCATACCTCTGCATCCCTTCCCCGCCGCCTGCACCTCCTCCTCCGCTGTCTACACCCTCGTCCCCATACCTCTGCATCCCTTCCCCCTGCCTGCACCTCCTTCCCCGGTCTCTACACCCTCATCCCCATACCTCTGCATCCCTTCCCCCTGCCTGCACCTCTTCCTCCGCTGTCTACACCCTCGTCCCCATACCTCTGCATCCCTTCCCCTCGCCTGCACCTCCTCCTCCGCTGTCTACACCCTCGTCCCCATACCTCTGCATCCCTTCCCCCTGGCCTGCACCTCCTCCTCCGCTGTCTACACCCTCATCCCCATACCTCTGCATCCCTTCCCCCTGGCCTGCACCTCCTCCTCCGCTGTCTACACCCTCATCCCCATACCTCTGCATCCCTTCCCCCTGCCTGCACCTCTTCCTCCGCTGTCTACACCCTCGTCCCCATACCTCTGCATCCCTTCCCCCCACCTGCACCTCCTCCCCCGGTCTCTACACACCCATCCCCCCATCCCCCGTACCACTGTATCCCTTGCCCCCCTGCCTCGATGACACCCCCAGCCCCAGTGCACACCAGCCATGGTCACTCGATCCTCCACCGGCAGACGCTTGAAGTTCTCAAAAGTGGCAAACACCTGCCCCAGAGGACTGGGCAGCTGAGGGAAGGCGGAGGAGCTGAACACGGGCGCCGTGGCCTCGAGGCCATCAGGGCTCCAGAACTGCGAGTTCGTGAATTCCGTGAACACGTCGCTCTCCGGAATACCCAGCTCCGAAAGCATCGACTGCGGGTGGAGTGCGTGGTCCAGCCCCTGGGCCTCACCCCCAAACCCCTTCCAACGAGGGCGTGCTATTGGTGTGGTACGCCCCCCCTGTGCGACATTCCGTCGGGTTGCAGTCTCTTTACGGGGCCCTGGATAGTGACCTGTTCTTCCCTTCGCATGTTGCGTCGGGCCGGTGCGTTCTGTCGGCCGCTGCGGCTTGTGCTCCTGCTGGTGCTGTTTTCGCGTTCGCGGAGCCCTGTTGTTGGTGTACTGGGGCTGTGCTGGTTGCGGCGGGTGCCGTTTGGGCGTTAGCAGTGCCCAGTAGTTGGCGTACCGGGGGTTGTGCTGGTTGTTGCGGGGGTCTTTTGACGTTTGCTGCTCATGATGCATGCACCGCCCCCCGCCCCCCCTCCAGAAGGAACTCTGGGCTATTGCACGTGTGCACAAGAGGCAGTCAGGACAAAAGCACAGAAAGAAATTTGGCTCGTCGCTGGTCTAGAAGACCACAAAGAGCGAGAGTGACGTGAAGATGCCAGTGGGAAGGTCACTGGCATGTGCTATAACAGTGGCAATGCAGCGGCACTTCGCTGACCACCGCTAAGCAGTAACCACCGGACCTGTTTGCCGACTAAATACTCGGCTCACATATCGTGGGAAAAACAGGTGCCCCCTCCCCCTGCCCCCCCCCCCCCCTCGCAGGCACCCACAGTTCAATAGGCCAGGTTGGGTTTGTCATTGTGGTTTTCCATCTGGAAGCGGGACCTCCAGGTGCCCCAGGCGCATATCTTCGGCCACTTGCTTGTGCTGACCTGTGCCCCTGATACAGCAGTCAGACAGTGCAGGCCTGCCCCTCCCCCATCCCCCCAGTAGCTGCCCACGCCTGTGAGTCGCCCCATGCGCTCGGGCCTGTGCACCAACGAGCAGATGAAATGTTGTGTTTGGGGGCTGCAATCCCCATTTACCATTCACCATAAATGGAGGAAAATGGGGCGGAAATGGGGGAAATGGGGTGGGGTGGGGGGATTCTGTGCCCCGGTCCACAGAGGCAAAAAAAAGGCAAAAAAAAAAACTTCCGGGCGCCGCTGGCCCCCAAGTTGGTGGTCCCTCATTGTTCACCGTTGGTGTGGCTCTGGGGGGTTGGGGGGGATGGGGCGAGGGGGCGGGGGTCCGGCCCGACACATAAGCCCCCCCCCACAGAGACAGAGCCAAATAGGCAGCCTCTGATGCAATGGTAGCTGGCGCTCACCGTCCGGAGCACCACATGCGTGCACCTGAGCGCTAGCGTACCTAAGACTGTGCTGCAGCACCACCAGGGACTGGTGCTGCTGCAGCTGGAAGTGAAGGTTCTCCCGTGGGCAGCCGTGCTCCAGCACTTCTGACCACGAAATAGAGCGTTGAGGAGAGGACCACACACCACACACCACACACCACACACCACACATCACACCACACATCACACCACACATCACACACCACACACTACACACCACACACCACACACACACCACACACCACACACACACCACACACACCACACACCACACACCACACACCACACGCCACACACCACACACCACACACTACACACCACACACCACACACACACCACACACCACACACACACCACACACACCACACACACCACACACCACACACACACCACACACCACACCACACACGGCACACCACACGCCACACACCACGCACCATGTACTACACACCACACACCACACACCACACACCACACATTTGGTGACCTAGCACCAGTATAAAAACCATCGTGGTAGCTGTGGGACGGTTTGCCCACACACACAGCCAAGCACCGTGCCCGCGATGGTCAGATCGTGTCTACGTAAGGTGGTAGGGCAACCCTGTGTCTCCTCTACCCCCGTTGGTTGCGTGCACGTCTCTCTCATGAGCCATTGTGGCCTACTTTGCGCTTCAACGGGTCTCAGAGTCTCTTCGTTCTTGTTCTCAAAGGCTGGGGGCACGGGGGGGCCGTCTCCTCGCTTTTGTACGCGACTCCTCCCCCCAGTAGAAGTGGGCCAAAGGCCCCTTTGGGGGGGGGGGGGGGGGGATTGGAGGGGGGGGGGGGTCAGGGAGGGGCGATGGGGGGGGGGGGGCAGTCGGGAGGGTCGGTTGGGGGGGCCAGGTGGGGCAATTTGGGGTGGTGGGGGGGGGTGGCACAAGGCCTTGGTGGTTAGCTCTGGGGGGGGGGGGGGGACAGGCTCCGCTTACCTCCCCTTGCCCTCCAACTAACCATACCATCACCATAAACCTAACCCTAACCTTTGCAGCAACCTGGTTTGGCCATGCCAGCCATGTTGATTGGGCTGAACATCATCCACCAAATTTCATTCATGGCTGCTTTTGCCACATCATTGCTCTCCATTTTGGAACCCAATACTCACTCTAACCCTAGCCTAGGGTGAGAGCTAGGGCGAGGGTTAGGGCTAGGGTTAGGGTTAGGGTTAGGGTTAGGGTTAGGGTCACCGAGCTGGTGGAACCAGTCTTGGTTTTATAACCCTTGTGTCTAGGGTGGACCTACCAGGTTTAGCAGCAGCAGCAAGCAAGCAAGCAGCAAGCAGCAAGCAGCAAGCAAGCAGCAACACGCGCAAAATGGGAAAAAATCAGAACTCTGTCGTGGTGCTTCAGATTCGGGTGAAATTTTCGTGGATGATACCTATGGGTGTGAAGTACAATCACACAAAGTTTGAGCAAGAAACTCAACGGTGGCGGCCGGGAACGGGATTCGCAAGTGGCGGACCTCAGTTTCAAAAACTGCAGTTTAGGGCCAAAAACAGCCATTTTTTGGCCAAAAAAGCCCTGGAACACATTCAAAGCGGCCAAACGAAGGGAAACGGTGGGTACATTCCACGTGCGGCTTGACTTCCCCGTGTCGACGAGCTCTTTGCGGCCCTCTAACTCCATGATATGTCCCGGAAACGGCCCAAAAAGGCCCCCAGAAGCTCCAAATGCCGACAGCCACAAACCAAGAATAGGCCATATCTTTGGCTACATGGCTCAAAATGCGATTCCAAGGGCACCTACTCCACCCGCAACCCCCCACTTTTTGTGGTTTCCACCCCTCAGAATTGCCCAAACGGACGCCTAGACCCCAATACCTAGGCCCACTAGGCTGCGGCAAGCTGCAAGCTCAAGCCCAAACAGGTGGGTGCCCAAATGCGTCAACAGGGTCCAGTAGGGGCAAAAAGATGACTTTTCTCAAAAATGATCCTAGACCATGTGTGACGCTAAAACAAGTGTTTTTGGACCATTTTGAGCTTGTGGTGGCCCATTTTGGTCCTCCGAAAATCCCAAAATGCCTTGAAAATGGGCTGTTTTGGGACCAAAAATGGGTCAAAAATGGGTCCAAAATGCATTTTTCCAAACCTCATCCTAGACCATTTGGGGTGCACAAACGGGTGAAATGAGCCCATTTTGAGCCCATTTTGGGGCATTTTGGCCCCTCACAAGTCCAAAAAGCCTTGAAAGTGGGCCTCGTGGTGATGGGGTTCACTTGCAAGCTGATTTCATTTTGTCAAGAGCCATCCATGTGTGAATCATTCTTGATGTCCCTCACCAGTCATAGCTGATGTTGCCTCCCCCACCAGCTCGGTCCCAATATTCAGTCTTGATTAGGGTTAGCTGTGGAGTTAGGAGCAAGTTGAGGGTTGGGATGGCGTTAGAGTCAAGGTTGGGTTCAAGGATAGTGTTGGGGTGCTCCACCGCTTGGGCGGGGAGGGGTGCTACGTGGGCAAGGGAAAAAATTTTCGGGCGCCTTTGGCGCCACCATATGTATGGCCGGCAGCTATTGACCCTGGGTAACTAAGTGGGCCCGGAGGGCAAGGAGGGGGGGGAGGGAGTCGCGTACCCGAACTGAGGAGACGGCCCCCCCTGTGGCCGGGGGCTGCCCACAGTGTGCTCCTCCCCTCCGTCACCAACGGCTCTCTTTTGTCGTCAATTCTCACGTCGGCCTTGTCATGGTGTTCCCTAAGGCTGCTGTTTGGGGTGCCACGGTAAAGACGGCACCCGACGTTCACTCGCCCCTCATCATGCTTCCTTGTGCAAGGGTATCGTGTCTCCATATAGACTCAGGGTCGCCAGTAGCCACCATGGCTTGGCTCCCCATTTCAAGCTTACTCACGTTGCAACGGTCGTACAAAGCTCCGCAACGGTCGTACAAAGCTTTACAACGGCCACGCTATGCTCTACGACGGCCATACAAAAGCACTCTACCACGGCCGCACACCACTCTGCCACAGCCGTAGAACGCTCTACGATGGTTGTACAATGCTCCGCAACGGTTGTACATTGCTGTACAAAGGCCGTACAGCACTCTACATCGGCCAGAGAATGCTCTGCAACGGCCGTGCAACACTCTGCAACGGTCGTACATTGCTGTGCCAAGGTGGTGCAATGCTCAACAATGCCCATACAACGCTTTGCGGTGGCCATGCAATGCTCTCCAGTGGTTGTGCAACACTCTGCTGTGGCCATACGTTGCCCTACAACGGCCTTGCAATGCTCTGCAACAACCGACCATCGCTGTGCAACGGTCGTACAATGCTCCGCAATGGCTGTACATTGCTCTCCAATGGCCGTACAACGCTCTTCAACAGCCACAGAATGCTCTGCAACGGCCGTGCAACACTCTCCAACGGCCGTGCAACACTCTCCTACAGCCGTGCAATGCTCTGCAATGGCTGTGCAACACTGTGCAACGTCCGTGCAACGCTTAGCAATGGCCATACAACTCTCTACAACGGCTGCACCACGCTCCGCAACAGCCCTACATCGGCTCTGCAACAGCCCTGCAACGCTCTGCAACAGCCATGCAACTTTGTGCAACGGCCAAAAATCGCTCTGAAACAGCCATACAACGCTTTGCAACGGCCATGCAACGTTGTGCAACGGCCGAAAATCGCTCTGCAACAGCCATACAACACTCGGCAGCGGTCGTACAACACTCTACAATGTTTGTACAACACTCTGTGACCGCCGTACATCACTCTGCGATGGCCGTGCAACGCTCTGCAACAGCGGCCGTGCAACGCTCATGCTCCTTGCAGTGCCACAATGGCAAGGTGTAGTGTATTGCAGGTGGTAGGTGATCAACGTTTCGTTGGAGCTGCAACTAGCCGGCTTCATGGCTTCTGTGCTGACTGAGGCTGTCAGAGCCGTGGTTCGAGGACCCGCAGGTGGATCGAGCCGAGGCGTTGCAATACAATGGCACCAGGACTTGAACGGCCTGCCAAGAGGGGTGTTGTAAGGTGCACTGCCAGACTCATCTTACTCTGGGCTGAAGTAAGAGAGCACCCCTTCCTTGTGTCTACGTTGGCCTGGGTTGGGCGACGCACGAGGCCCGTCGTAGACAAGAACCGGGCTGGAGCTTCTCCTCCTCTCCCTCCTCCTCCACGCACCACATGCCACACACCACACACCACACACCACACACCACATGCCACACACCACACGCCACACACCACACACCACACACCACACACCACACACCACACGCCACACACCACACGCCACACACCACACACCACACACCACACACCACACGCCACACGCCACACGCCACACACCACACATCGCACGCCGCACGCCGCACTCCACACGCCACACGCCACACGCCACACGCCACACACCACACACCAAGCACCACGCACCACGCACCACGCGCCACGCGCCACACGCCACACGCCACACGCCACACGCCACACACCACACGCCACACGCCACACGCCACACGCCACACGCCACACGCCACACACCACACACCACACGCCGCACGCCACACACCACACGCCACACACCACACGCCACACGCCACACACCACACACCACACACCACACACCACACACCACACACCAGACACCACACACCACACACCACACACCAGACACCACACACCACACACCACACACCACACACCACACACACCACACACCACACACCACACACCACACACCACACACCACACACCACACGCCACACACCACACACCACACACCACACGCCACACGCCACACGCCACACACCACACACCACACACCACACACCACACACCACACACCACACACCACACACCACACGCCACACGCCACACGCCACACACCACACACCACACACCACACACCACACACCACACACCACATAGCATACACTACACAAATACACCGCAGCAACACACCTCACCAAACGTCACAGCACGACATATGCACGCCACCAACCGTTTGCTTACCCACAGGGGGGAGGGAGGGCCCTTCCTTAACCCCATGATGTGGGGGACGATTCGAAAGGGGTCCAGACATGACAGGACAGTGCATGTCCAAGGGGTGTTGACGGAACAGGTTGCCTCCCCTCTCCCCCGCTACTCCAGACACCGCCTCAAGAAAATGGATGCACCACACACCCCATACACGACACACACCACCCATACAACGCATAATGTGTGCAACACACGCACCCTGCCCCACAAAGTCCCACGCACGTCGGAGCACAAAGGAACTCCGCACAGTGAACGAGGCTTGGGCAAGACAATGGTGGCGAGGCCGGGCAACCTCAATGTTGGGGTAATCCTTCCAAAAGCCTCTCACACCGACCTCAAAGGGCTTTCCGGTCGGGGTCAAGTAAGGGGTTGCCCCTGTTGGATCTGGTAAGCTGTCCAGGAGCGTCACCCGGCAACCGTTGGCTACCAGGGCCTTGCAGGCCGCCCATCCGCCCCACCCTGCGCCAACCTGCAGTAAAAGGGGAATGGGTTGGCCCAACCGCCTCCAGCCCGCCCCATCGCATCACTTCCCTGGTCCCTCCAACAGCAACCACCCCTGTCCCGACCCCTGCCCCCTGCATCCGTCCCTCCCCGTGTCCCTGTGACTGTCGCCCCTCCTTGTCCTCCCTCTCGCCTCCACCCACCAACTCGGTGATCCCGTCCCTGCTGGCCCCGTGTTGCAATGGCCCGCATCACTTGTGGTGGAGCGCACCTTCCGAACTGAACGGGGTTGGCACTGACTGAATGTGAAGCCGGTGCAGGCGCCGGAGGGGGAGTGGACGCCGGGGGGCAGCAGCAGGGCGGTGCTTGAAGCGGGTGTTGTGTAGGGGGTGGGGGGGTATGGGTATGGGTATGTAAAGCCCTTCTCACAATCCACGGTGCCTCATGGGCTGTGGGTGCCAGGTGACTCTTCGGACTCATGAGGCCATCCGGACCAGCATGGGAGCGCGGGCTTTCGTTTCCGGGGGGGGGAGGGGAGCCCTCTGGCTAGCCCCGCCCCACCCCCAAAAAGGGCTCAATTGACGGGCCTCCCAAAATCCTACGAAGACGGACCCCCGGGCCCCAGGGGTGACCCGGGCCCAAAATTCGGCAAAAAATGAAAATGGGATTTTTGGAATCAGCGCGTCGAGGGGGTTCAGAAAAGTCATCATTTGCCATGTATTTGGCGACATTTGTTTTGACCATTTTCAATGCTCAAATTTGGGCGCCTTTGGCGCCCAAGTTCATAATAACTGATTTACGGTCCTGTCAATTGAGCCCTTTTCCCGAACCCCTCCCCCCAAGTTTTCGGGGGCTCTATCGACCACCCCTCCCGGAAGTGAAACCCCGGGTCCCCCATTGCCACCACAGACGGTTGGGCAGCCACTACTGGGATACACTGCTGCTGCCCCGGCCCCCGGCTCCCCCCTCACCGCCCTGCCTCACCACACGGAGCTGTTGTAAAGCCGAGCAAGCGTGGCAATGGTCGTGGTTCTCAGCACTGCGTCACTACTGCATGGCGTCGGAGCAAGTGAATGAGGGGGGGCTTGGGGGAGGGGGCTCCAGACTGGAAGGACAACACCATTGAAAGTGTGACAGCAAACACCCAACATGCCTTGGTAAACATACACTTGGACAAAACTGCTCGACATGACGAGGGCTATACTGCCCATGGGGTCCTGGGGCGGGGGGGGGGGGGGACACGATTACCATAAAAACATTCTAATTCTTTTGGGGGGCGGGGGTTCGGACCAAAATGAGCTGGCGTAGCCCGCTCACTTCACTGTACTCGAGATAACCTCTCGGGATCAAGGTTCAGAGCTGTCCAGTGCTACGATGATCCCATGGCGTAAAAACATTCGAATTCAGGCCCGGGGAGCAGGCTGCGATCGTGAGCAGTGGAATGCAAATCCCCCACAAGCCGCACTCCCCGGCAACCCCCACAATCCTCCCACGAACGCCCTTGATCAACAAGCAGGCCGCACAAAAAAACAGGGCACCGGACCCCGTTCGTACACCACGGCCACCAGCCGGCCTTCATGGAACACCCCACATCTTTTGCATTCCCTCTGTCATGCATTGCTGCCTCCTTGCAGCCGCCCAGTCCCGTCCAGACTGGGTTTAAGGGCACACGGAAGGCCTGCCTGGGCAGACGTGTAAGCGGGTGCCAGGGCAGACGTACCCCCCCCCTTTGTATAACCTACGCAAAAGTACCAAATTAATACGGTCCCTACGCCTACTGTGGCTTGGACAAGGCCATAGATGCCCGGGTTCAGAAAGAGAAAATTGCATGGTGAGCTGGTGCAAGAAAGGGGAATACAATGCACAAATATCCCCAAAATCAGAGCTATGTGGGTTCAAGTGGGCAAACACTCACAAACACTCAGGCTATTGCTTAGTGACCCAGGGGGGGGGGGGTTAAGTTGGGCCTCGGCCAGAGCTCAGCCACCCACCCACCCATCCATCCACCCACCCACCCACCCAACCCTACCCCCCCCAGGGGGGGGGGGGGTCTATGCAATCCACCCACAGTCACATACAAGCAGAGCAGAACTGACCAGCAAAAGTTTGATATTAGTAGGAATGGAACTTAGGACCTTTGAAAATTGGGTCAATCACCACAACCAACTCAACTACCATCCAGTTCTCGCATTTCTGCGCAACAAAGGGTTAAGAGGTTTGACATGTTATGAAAGAAAAAAAGAGTGAAAAATTCAGGCCGATCTCAGAGCCCTGCACAAACCCAAAACCCCCAAAAAAGCGCACCTGCACCCCGGGGGGGGGGGGGGGGGCTGGCGGCCCAAAATGCTGAAATTGGGGCCAACCCACCCACCCATCCCTATACCCCCCCCCCCCTGAGGGGGGGTATTTTGCCCCCTAAGCAATAGCCTGCTCACAACACATGTGTCCATGCCTCAATGTAGCTGGCAAATTTGTTACCAAACCCATGTCTTATGCGGCCGCACTACATTTGTACCGAATCAAATTAGGTACCAAATTAATGCGGTCCCTACGCCCGCTGTAGCTTGGACAAGGGCGCGGCTTATACAAGGGGGGGGGGTATGTCGGGGCAGGCACGTGGAAGCTGCTACCAGAGCAGGCAGACCCCACGCACCCCGAGCTCTAACCTCATCTTTCGAGCCCCGAACCGCCAACCCCCATGTCCCACGCACCGTCCCCAGCCCCCCACACCACCTCCGCCCCTCCACCTCCGCCCCTCCACAACCGCCCCACGTAGTCCGATCCGAACACCGTTCCCCGGATCCTCCACCCCCTCCTGCGCCTCCCGTGTCGCGCTGGTCCCCGGGGGCGTGCAAGACGGGGATGCCTAGGCATACCACGGCAACATGGGGCTTGGGGGGCTCTGCCGGGCCGCTTTCTTCGGCCTTCGTTGGCTCCGGTTCGAGATGGGTGCCCTCGGGTTCGACGTCCACTACGGCCGCCTCCGCCGCGGCCCTCAGGCGAAGATCTGAAGGGCACGGAAACACCGCCGTTGCTCCATTTTGCTGTCGGAGGACTGCGTGCCATTTGGGCAGCGCGGGGGCCCGATGACTGCAAGGGACTGGGCTGGGGCGGCCTCCCCAGTCTGAACCCCCCGGCAACAGAAACCTCTTGTTTGTACCCCAAGACATGGGCCTCACAATGATCAATGCGATGCAGCCTTCATTGTGAGGGGCATATGCTGGGGCCCTTAGCCCCCCTCCCCCCCCCCCCCCAAGGAGGCGCCCTTCGGCCACTTTCAGTATTTGTTTGGGGGGGGGGGTCGGCGTCCTAAATCGACAAGGCAGCCACCCCGTGTGCGACACCTTGCGGCTGCGGGGGGGGGGGGGGAGCGGTGGGGAAAGTGGTAGGGAAGGGATGGGCCAGTCGACAGGGCAGGGCAGCGGCGCGGTGGTGCGTGGGACGCTGTCCCGGGTGGTGGCGCAGGGCCCACTCTGGGCTCAGAGATGGAGGGGCCTTGTAACACGACCGTCCACCGCAGACCACAGCGCAGCAGCGTCCTGATGCGGCAGGGCAGCACCGTGGCAAAGGCCGGCCCAGGGCCACAGTGCAGGGCCACAGCCACCCCGCCGCCCCCTTGGGTAGCCCCGAAGGAACTCTGAGCTATTGCACGTGTGCACAAGAGGCAGTCGGCACAAAGCGCAGAAAGAAATTTGGCTCGTCAGTGGCCTACAAGACCATAGGTACCTTTCTGTCAAAAGTGAGACACGAAGATGCCAGTGGGTGGGCCACTGAGCAGGCAAAGTTCAGCAAAGGTGCAGCGGTACGTCTCTGACCACCGCCATGCAGCAATCACTGGATCTTACTATCATTGGGTAGCCCCCCCCCCCCCGTGTGACATTCCGTCGGGTTGTTGTTTCTTTACGGGGCCCTGGACAGTCACCCGTTCTTCCCTTCGCATGTTGCGTCGGGTCGCTGCGTTCTGTCGGCCGCTGCGGCCGGTGCTCCTGCTGGTGTCGTTTCCGCGTTCGCGGAGCCCAGTAGTTGGCGTAGTAGGGGCTTGTGCTGGTTGCTGCGGGTGACGGTTTGTGCTGCCCACTCCCCCTCCGCGTTCAGGTCGTGCACCGCATGCATCAGCCCCCCCCTCCCCCCGGAACGTGCGGGACGGTGTCCCCGTGCGGCGGAGGAAACTGTCCCGAAATGACCGCGACAGCGACAGGGGCGCAACAGGGTGGCGACAGGGGTGTGACAGGTGAGCGACAGGGGACAGCAAGCGGCGACAGGATGTGCGACAGGAGGGCGACAGGAGGGCGAAAAGGGGGCGACAGGATTGATGGCGACAGCGAAGGAGGCGACAGGATCCCCCCCCCCCGTGTGACATTCCGTCGGGTCGCTGTTCCTTTACGGGGCCCTGGACAGTCACCCGTTCTTCCCTTCGCATGTTGCGTCGGGTCGCTGCGTTCTGTCGGCCGCTGCGGCCGGTGCTCCTGCTGGTGTCGTTTCCGCGTTCGCGGAGCCCAGTAGTTGGCGTAGTAGGGGCTTGTGCTGGTTGCTGCGGGTGACGGTTTGTGCTGCCCACTCCCCCTCCGCGTTCAGGTCGTGCACCGCATGCATCAGCCCCCCCCTCCCCCCGGAACGTGCGGGACGGTGTCCCCGTGCGGCGGAGGAAACTGTCCCGAAATGACCGCGACAGCGACAGGGGCGCAACAGGGTGGCGACAGGGGTGTGACAGGTGAGCGACAGGGGACAGCAAGCGGCGACAGGATGTGCGACAGGAGGGCGACAGGAGGGCGAAAAGGGGGCGACAGGATTGATGGCGACAGCGAAGGAGGCGACAGGATCCCCCCCCCCCGTGTGACATTTCGTCGGGTCGCTGTTCCTTTACGGGGCCCTGGACAGTCACCCGGTCTTCCCTTCGCATGTTGCGTCGGGTCGCTGCGTTCTGTCGGCCGCTGCGGCCGGTGCTCCTGCTGGTGTCGTTTCCGCGTTCGCGGAGCCCAGTGGTTGGTGTGCCGGGGCTGTGCTGGATGTGGCGGGTGCCGTTTGTTCGTTAGCAGTGCCCAGTAGTTGGCGTACCGGGGGTTGTGCTGGTTGTTGCGGGGGTCGTTTGACGGTGTTTGCCGCCCATGCACCACCTGCCTCGCTGCGTTTCCGTGTGCGTGACGCCCAGGTGCCCCACTCCTCCACGCGTTGTACCGGCGCCCACCCCATGCGCTCCACCACTCCGTGGGTCGCGCGTGCGCATGACGCGTTCTTTGATGGTCGCGGGTAGCCCCCCCCTCCCCACCCCCCAAAGGGGGCCTACAGAATTCCATGGGACGGCAACACGGAGCAGAAAACAATCTTCAGGTCCAACGTAACACTTGTTAGACAAATGTGCAAGCCCCCCCCCCCAGGTCCTCCCGCAGCGACTTCCACCCGGGATCCATCCCATCCTTCAAACCCTCCGGCCCCTGACGTGCCCTTCTGCCACCTGCTGGAAGCGCTGGGCACAACGGGTGCACTCTCGGTTGACCTCCCCGACATCTCCTCTCCTGCCCGTATTGTCACCAAATGACCACCCGAACACATCTCAGAGGCAATGGAAGGGTTTCGGAAAAAATCAGATTTTCGAAAATTTTCAGGTGCCACGAAACAGCCCAAACAACAGCAATGTCAGGGCTTCTGCGAGGGGGCGGGGGGGGCATGGCCCGGGCTATCTGGGCCTGGCGGCCACCACACGCGTCCCCATGGGTCCTGCAGCTTCCCCACCCCCAAAACGCACCCCAGCGTAGCCCCACTCTTTGCGCCGCAGTCACACGCACGGCACAGGACGGCACCACGACGCAATGACACAGCCCACGGCAAACCCCGGGCACACACCACGAGCCGGTGGCACGCCCTGAGGCGCCTTCGTCCCGGTGTAGGAGGCCATCGCCACGTTCGCCCCGTAGGCGGCGTGCGGCACCTCCGCAAAGCCCCGGCCGCGGGACGCTTGCAGCCGCTGCAACGCATATCCTGCGGCCCCCAACGCCACCCCCAAAAGCGCGACCCATGCGGGGGCAGCAGCACTGAAGGGTGTGCTGGGGACCGCCGCAGGGGCCGCCTCGCCGACTGGGGTCTCTGCGGCGCGTTCAGCCCCTGCAAGGACCGCCGCAGAGCGCACGTGCACGGACTGCGGTGGAGCACGGGGGCCGGCGGTAGTGAAGGGGCGGGTGAGCTGCACGGCGGAGGCGGCTGGGGCGTGCATTGCTACGGCCGTTGGAGGGCGTGCGAGAGCGAGCCCTGCCAAAAACGCAAAGCTGGCTGCCACAGCGGCCACACTCGCAGTGACAATGGAGTTTGACATTGGATCTGACCAAAGTGTAGAGGAAGCAAACGTGGTACCCATAGGCCGCCGGGTTGGCGCCCTAAGACCCGCGGGGACAAAATCGGACCTAGCTACCTACCCCCTGCCTTCTCAGGGGGCCAAAAATGGGCGGATCGGCTACATAACCCCTGCCTTCTTAGGGGTCCCACACGGGTAGGGATTGGAAATAGCCCAAAAAGTGGCCCTGCGCGCGCCCTGCACTCGCAGTGACAATGGGGTTGGACATTGGATCTGGACAGGGACATGGCGTGCGGGGCGTCCTACTGATATGGATCTGGACTTTGCTCGTCGAAGGCAAGGTGTGTTTGGAAACCCTTTCCGAAGACAGTATTCGATGGAATGGAGTACGGTTTGAAACCTAGTAGTTTTCAAAATAACCGGTTTGTGACGATTATTTTTACGAAAACAACCAATTTTGCGATTAATGGTGTTGAAAATAACCGGTTTTTCCGATTAACTGCCCATTACTCACCAATTTTTTTTGCCATTTTTCATAAAAGAGGCCATACAAGTTGGATTACAAGGGTCAAAAATGCGTACAAATTTGTATTTCACCAACGACCATCAGTTATTGCTACCAATGCCTCTTTGTAATGCAAAAAACGCACACAGCGTGTTACCAAAGAAAATCTTGACAATTTACAACCCTCCAATGATTTTTTTTAATTAGTTTTCAAAATAACCAATTGTGCCAATTGTTTTGGAAACAAAGTGCGATTATCGCTGAAAATCGGGTTTTCCGATTAATTGGTAAAACCGGTTCCAAGCCCTAGAATAGAGGTAGAGGACTCATGGTGGACAGAATGGGCAAAACGAAGGAGCGTAGTATCCACTGCGTGTCGTGGGACAATAATTATGCATCGAAAGACATGCATTGGTGTTGGCAGCTGCAAGCCGCACAACGACTTGTTGTGTATCACGTGTGCCCAAGGTGCTAGAAAAAAAAAGAATGGAAGAGGCGTAAGAAAGCTACTGTCAATGAAAAATATGCATAGAGTTGTCTCAACAAACCTTGCTTTTGTTTGTAGTGTTTTTAGTTGAAAAATGCAATACCACCACATGCAAAGGTGAAGGCTGACGATAGATGGGGGCTCAAAAGCCATCTGTGTCAGTGTTTTGATACCGGTCTTTTCTAATTTTCTGTATATGGATCAGTGTATGCATGGGCTTCGAAAAGAACTTCTTTAATCATTTTCACTGTTGACGCACACATCTTCGAAGTCCCCGTGCTCTAACAGCCCCGGCACGTAGGTGATCCTTGGAGTTGGTCAGTGTGTGGGTTGGTAACCCAACAAAGCTTCTTGGACACACACGCTGAATATGAGCACACAAAAGAGAAGCCCAAGCTCAAACAAAATGAAAAACCAGGTAGGGAAAGGTCGAAATAGGCCCTCCAACGCTGTGATGTGCGAGTATGCTGAGCCAAGCGAGCCCTTGTACCTCAACAAAGCGGTAAGCAGAGCGAGCTGCAAAGCAGCCCCCTAAAAGGCGGTGCTTTTGTGCAAACCACGAACTCAAGTAGTGAGCCATCTGATCATGATGATTTTATTTTCTATGTGACATATGAGAATGCAAAATAAGCTGTACATGGGGGGTTCTTGAACGCGCTGTCCTTGTTTTTGCACTCTTAACTGGTCCGAACGTTACAACAAAAACACATTTATATTTTGGTGTGACCAGCTTTGTAAACAGAGTTGTGTGCTGCAACTTCTACCATGAAAAGTTTTTGGTTGATTCTGAAAATAAATGGCATTGAAGGCGCCGTCAAGCCGTAGACAAAGACGGAATCTGCAAAACCCTGAGAAGCAAATGCTTTTGCTTAAAGATTTCACAAAATTGAACAAAAAAAAAAGAATAGAAAAAAAAAGCAATGCATAAACTATAGAAAACCCATAGCTACATGGGTCTTTTTATTGCAACAAGAGCATGATCAACTATTCAAGCGGCCAATTATGTCCATGGCAAAGCAAAAGCAACAGCTGTGCAACTGGTTAGAAATTTTTTCGGCACAAATTGTTGAATACAATGGGTGGTGTACAAAATGGTGATCGTTTCACCCCCCCCCAAAAAAATATGGTCCCTTTACTAGATGACCACACAACACAAAAAGTGTAATGCAATTTCCCATCTCTTGGCTGTCTGTCAGGCAGAGGTGCTCCCCAATACCTTCCCCAACTGCCCGCTGTAAACAATATGCGTGTAATCTTCGTTGTGCCAAAGTTCATCATAGACTTTTGTAACCCCTCAAAAATGGGAGCAGCCGTGCGAGTTGATATCCAAGAAAACGGAAAATTATACAAATAACACAAAAACCTGTGGCACAACTTAAAACTTGTGTAACACTATGCTTCCGGCAGGAAAATTCAGGCCGCTGCTGCATGTCAACCCCACGAACAGCGACTCCTAAAATCTATTACTGCCGCTGTTGCGCCTTGGCCTGGCACATCAACTGCAATTTATGCTTGTCGAAAATCGAAATGCACACCTATCAGCATGAACAGGGCATACAGAACCATATTACAAGCTACGTATTGTACACGATACTGTTGATCAAGCTTGCACAAAGGACAACGAGACTATGTACGCATGGATATCCTTGACCAAAGTCAGACCTTACTTGCCTCAATTCCTGAGCCTCATCAAGAATGCAAATCCCAAATATCAGCTTGGTCCCAATATTAAATAGATACCCCAACACATTCTTGCATCTAATCACTCTTGATCCCTTGTTCCCAAACTCATGCAAAACCCATGCACTTTGGAGGGGACACGGCTATGGTTGAATTGGGGCACATTTGGTGGGCACAAAATAAGATGGAACTTTGATGAACCTACTCAGCGGCTCCCGGCAGCATTTCTTCTTGTCAAGAAGACCCAGGGTGACTGTGTTTGTGTAATCGTGGTATTAGCCAAGAGACACTCACTGACACCAGTTTGCTGTGGACAGGTTTATCACTCTTAGAGCTATGAGAAAAAGATTGCACTACAACACATTTTCGTTCCCATGCAAAATCCCTACTTGCATAAACCATGGGCTCGCCGAGGTAAACCATGGGCAAAGACCGGTGGATATTTGTTGTTTTCTCATTGGTTTATGGTCCATATCAAGCTAATACCACCCACCTACTTGCACATGCCCACAAACACACATGCACACAAACACAAACAGACAATCAAATACAAAGGAGGAATCAGAGCAACACTGAGCAGAGTGGCTTCAGCACGCAAATGAAACAATTCCGAGGGGCCAAAGGTATGGTCCAATTGGGGTGCCGTTGTTGGACAAACCAATCGCTGCTTACCACCAAACTGAATGCCACCGGTCTCCGGTGTTGGACAACTGTCGCTGGGCAAGAGGGAGGGGGGCAGGGAAATTGAATTTGTGCAGATTGCAATGGACCTTCAGAGGACTGAGGGGGAGTGTTTGCCCTGCGCGCTACTTTTATCATGACTTTCCCAAATTCAGCCCCTAAATTCACCATTACCCAATGAAACCTTGGGCTGGGGAATGTGATGACAGTCGTGTTGGGGGGCAACCGCGAACGGGGCTTCCATCAACAAAGGGGTCCAAAGGAACTTTCGGAGGGACGTCATTGCGGGAACTGATGGGGATGGTAGTGGAGACTCGAGACTGGGGATACCAAAGGAGATGGAGTCCATGGGGCATCCATGGTTGACGGCTTGCACACCACCTTGATCATACTCCAACTCCACATGCCCATCGTGCAAAAGGCCAACCACCTTCGCGGGTACCCCAAGCCCAATAGACCTAGTGTAGAACACCCTGTCCCCAATGCTCAACTCCACAACAAATAGCAAGAGAGGTCTAAGGACACGAGGGGCAAAAAGTGATGCTCCACAACAGACACGCTGAATGCATCACCATGTGCCCAACTCGGCATTCCTGTTTCACAAGACACATAGATGCACCTTGTAGCCCCGATCGATTCGAAACGCATCACACTGGGTGAACTAGGGGACAATAGGTGAGGGAAACGGGCCGGTCCATATCCCCGACTGGAAAGGGCCCAACCAATCCATATCCCCCAATTGGAAGGGGCCGGTCCATATACCCCACCGGAAGCCCACGAGGAGAAATCATCCCAAATTGCCCCATCCCACCCACCCATCTGAGGGGTAGAATCCACCCCAAAAACAGGGGTAGGAATCAAAAGTAGCCCAAAAAGTTACCCTGTGTGTGCCCTGCGCACTAACACTCCCTTTGAGGAGGTACAAGGGGGGGGGGGGCTCAAAATTTGGTGCCTAGTCAATTTGGTAGTGGTTAATTTGGCTGTGGTAAATTTGGCAGACACTCCCAGAAAACAAGCTTAAATCCTCACCCCAGACCCTAAAAAGGATAACAACATCTTACCGGCTACGCCAACTGGGACCCCGATACACATCGATACACATCAAATTTACCCTCTCATGGAGAAGCCCCCCAAGT
The DNA here is from genome assembly GCA_964036045.1 of Eutreptiella sp. 'Long Island Sound 2002'. NCBI lineage: Eukaryota > Euglenozoa > Euglenophyceae > Eutreptiales > Eutreptiaceae > Eutreptiella > Eutreptiella sp. 'Long Island Sound 2002'. The sequence continues at coordinate 27,105,685 of OZ038397.1, read as the reverse complement.
GGACCACGTTGGACTGCACACCTTCCCTATAAAGCACGTTGCATAATAAGGCAATAGCTGTGAATTCAACAACTCCAAATGTCATTTGCATTGTACTTAACAAACAACATTGGTCCCACAAGGGTGGGTGTCAATACATTTAGCACAATAGTGCTCTTCACACTCATCACAAACTTTGATGGTGGAGCGCTTCTAACGAAAGAGGGCGGAAGTGCTACGTAACCCTTGCATTCTCGGTGGCACATAAGAGGGCCGAAGTGCTACATAACCCCTGTAGTCTCGGGGGTCCCCGAAAAAGGGAAGAAAATCAGAATTGGTTGCCTCACCCCTTCCTTCTCGGGGGCTCAAAAGAGGGCGGAAGTGCTACATAACCCCTGCATTCTCGGGGGTCCCCGAAAAAGGGAAGAAAATCAGAGGTGGCCGCCTCACCCTGCCTTCTCGGGGGCCCAAAAGAGGGCAGAAGTGCTACGTAACCACTGTATTCTCCGGAGTCCCCAACAAAAAGGGGACAAAATCAGAGGTGGCTGCCTCAGCCGTGCCTTCTCGGGGGCCCAAAAGAGGGCGGAAGTGCTACATAACTCCTGCACTCTCGGGGGTCCCCAACAAAGAGGGGACAAAATCAGAATTGGCTGCCTCACCCCTCCCTTCTCGGGGGCCCAAAAGAGGGCGGAAGTGGTACATAACCCCTGCATTCTCGGGGGGCCCCAATTAAGGGAGGAAAATCAGAATTCGCTGCCTCCCCCCTTCCTTCTCGGGGGCCCAAAAGAGGGCAGAAGTGCTACGTAACCACTGTATTCTCCGGAGTCCCCAACAAAAAGGGGACAAAATCAGAGGTGGCTGCCTCACCCGTGCCTTCTCGGGGGCCCAAAAGAGGGCGGAAGTGCTGTGTAACCCTTGCACTCTCCGGGGTCCCCAACAAAGGGGACAAAATCAGAATTGGCGGCCTCACCCCTGCCTTCTCGGGGGCCCAAAAGAGGGCGGAAGTGCTACATAACCCCTGCATTCTTGGGGGTCCCCAACAAAGAGGGGACAAAATCAGAGGTGGCTGCCTCACCCGTGCCTTCTCGGGGGCCCAAAAGAGGGCGGAAGTGCTACATAACCCCTGCATTCTCGGGGGCCCCCAATTAAGGGAAGAAAATCAGAATTGGCGGCCTCACCCCTTCCTTCTTGGGGGCCCAAAAGAGGGCAGAAGTGCTATGTAACCACTGTATTCTCCGGAGTCCCCAACAAAAAGGGGACAAAATCAGAGGTGGCTGCCTCAGCCGTGCCTTCTCGGGGGCCCAAAAGAGGGCGGAAGTGCTACATAACCCCTACATTCTCGGGGGTCCCCAACAAAGGGGACAAAGTCAGAGGTGGCTGCCTCACCCGTGCCTTCTCGGGGGCCCAAAAGAGGGCGGAATTGCTATGTAACCCCTGTGTTCTCGGGGGTGCCCAAACAAGGGGACAAAATCAGAAGTCAAAACCTACGCTACGGGCAACAATGATGCCCCTAGTATCCCAAAGTATGGGTCTCTAGTACGGCCAGACGCCCAAATAGTTGCACAGCGCGCCCTTAGTGCACCCCCTAAAAGGTCACCGGTGGGGCACGGGTCAAAAAAGAAGCCCAGAGCGCACCCGGCGCGCTAACGCTCCCCCAATACTGACATAGAAGCAAAAAATGACGTTGAGGTGATAAGCCTGCATCTTGGAGACAAAGGGCACAACCGGGCCGCGAAGAAGATCCCCCCCCCCCCCCCCCCGGCCCCAACAAAAGTATTGGAATGGGGGAGCGCCATCATTCACACAGGGACATTGCGTGACCCTGTGACTTACGACACCTTCGCAAGGGCATGGTGTTCACAGGGCGCCATCAATACTGCAGGGGAGGAGAGAGGGGGTACTTCGGGGAGGAGGGGTCTCCGCTTCTCCTCCTACAGTGTATGGCCCTGCGAATGCTTCACTACCAAGCCCCAAACAAATAGCAACCTCACGGTGGGGATGCGCAACCTGGACACGCCGGAAGCCAAAGGAACCACAACGGATCCGTGGTTTTGCTCATGAAAACTAGCCCCCAAAAGTGTCCCCACCAGGCCGCCTCATCACACACTGGTCGAACATATGCCACAACGGCCCAAAGAGATTTCGCACCCCCTCCTGCTCCATGAACAGCAAGGATCCCTCTGCGCTGACGAGTTGTGACTTCCGCAATTCCTCCTCCACCGCAGAGGCTTCCACTTTTTCAGGGGTCATGTAGATGAGGACCCTTGGCCCAGGCAACTCCTCGCGAAATGGCTCAATCGTCTTCCAGAACGCCCGTTCACAACCCTCAATGTAGGCAGCTCGCTCCGCAACCTGCATGGGATGCCAACTGCGGCCATGGGTCAGCAAACCGAGGAGGAGCACACCTCCACAAGCTAACGGGAGAGTGCAGAGGAAATCTGCACCTTCTTCAGCATTCTTGTTCTGAAGCTGGAACAAGGTTGCACCTAGGGGACTTCGCAGTTGGGCTCTGTCAAAGGCCCGTGAAATGGTATCATGCTGGGTTTCATCAAGCAAGCCCAGAAATACTTCAAACTCTACATAACCAGGTGCGCTGAGGTGGTACTGGCTGGCGCTCAGGCCTCCTTTCACTCTTTTCACCTCACTTGTGTGCAGGAAAATGTGGGCAACCTGAAGGGGGCCAAATGTGCCCTCCCAGGAACGGAGGGCCTGCAGGATTGTGAGGAGCATTGCATGAACCCCTTTCTTCAGGATGCTGTCCCAGCTTTCAATGACACAGCATCCGCCAGTGACCAAGCCAACGGCCTCCCACCACGCCCCACTGCACAGAGCTTCCCACCACTCGTTCAGGTGCTCCAAGTTCACGCTCCAAGGTGCTCTAAGGCGCCCTTCTGTCTGGCGTGCGGCGGCAGCAAGCAGGAAGGCAGGTACAATCCTGGGGGCAAACTTTACACTCTCTTTTATCTCGCTCAATGAGTTAACATATACTGCGTCGGAGAGCAACTCAGAAACTTTGTCCCCGTGGACCCCAACCTTGCCACGAAGCTGCACGCGCAAGTGGGAAGGGAGAATGGCAGGCAACAGCACTGCCGGCTCGAGGAGTCGGTCGGCTGGATGCCCATAGTAGTCGGTCAGATAGTGATTCACTCTTTTGCGGGTGGCGAAACCAGCTGCAAAAAGGACTTTTGCCAAGATATCCCCGCTGTGGATCGTTAGTGCCGGATCTTTCCAAAACTGTTCAACTTCAACACTTGCGAGCTCCTCGGTAGCCAGAGCCACACAGTCCACCGCGCGGGGCAAGTGGAGATATTCGGCCACAAGTGGCCGCAATAGGACCTCAAAAATGGCTTGCGGAATGTGGGGTCGCACAGCATCCGTGCAAAAACGGGAGATCCGAGTTTCCAGTCCTTTTACTGCTTGCCTTGCTGCGTCAGAGCACAGGACCCAGTCTTGCAGGGTGCGATCAACGCCAACAGCGTCAGCAAGATCGGGCAGAGCAATCACCCGGACGTTTCGCTGACTGACTGTCTGTTCCGCAAAGTCCCCAAGCCCGGCCTGGACAACAGCAACGGAGAATCCCTGCTCCTGAAAGAGATTGTGGCCGGAAAGGAGTCGCAGACCAGAGTATTCATCTCCGTCCCCAGGGGGCAGCCGCAGATGCTTGCATAGCCTCCCGCTCTCATCTACCATGATGGTCACTTTCGTCGGCGGGTCGGGATGTGCATCGACCCAACGCCGAAGGATGTTTGAGAGAAACGTCGGGTCTAATGAGGGCGGTGGCACGTGCGCCCGCAGCTGGGCGCACATTCGGCGAGAAAAGCTCTGGAAGTTCGCGTCATCGTACTGGAATCCGCTCCACAGGAGCCGAAGTCCCAAGTGGAGCACCGCCGGACTGACTAACGCGTGGACACGGGCCACGGCCGCCACCTCCGTAGCATCTTCCAGGAGCGAAGTGTACCCGTTGAAGGAAATCTGTAATACTGCAGCTAAGTCGTGGCTTCCTCCGCGGAGTTTCCTGGCAAACTGCCGCAGGAAATGCGTCTTACCAAAGCCGCTACTTGCGTAAATTGCGGTCAGATGTGCACAACGCCCGAGTTCGGCAGTCCGGCAGGCCGCATGGCAATCCTTCACTGCCTCAACGGCATATCTAAGGGGTTCCTCCAAGCCCAGTGGTGGCGGCTCAGGTTGTTGTCTGGCAGGTTCGGCCTCCAGGGGGGGCGATCGCAGGCACGGCAAAGTTTCAAGGTTGAAGGGGAGGCCTTCGGGTGGTGGTGTTGGTGCTCTCCCGTAACTCTCACACAATCTTGCGACCAAGCTTCCCATTCTGGAAAATCGTCGACCTGTGAAGTGCAGAAAGTTAGGCACAGTTTAATGGTCCACCGGTACCAGCGGCTGTAAACTTACAACGCGGTTCCAAAGACATCATCAGCCCACGTGTGTACTGTTGGGGATCCTTAGGTGGGGTCAACATCGTGAAACGGAGCAGGATTCTTGCCCTCCAACTGTTGAAACTTTGGCTTTTGCAAAAATAGGGCCATATCCTATGTTTGGAAGATCCCTGAAGGCTGCTAGCAAAACAAGCGGTGCAAGTCTTCCTTTCGTGCCAGTGAACTAAGTATCAAGAATAAACAACCCAGTTGAGCTTTCGCTTTCGCAGCGCAGCGCCTCAACGCTACTCGCGGATATTAAAGTATCAAGTCTTGCACTTGCAGGGTGTAATTCAATCTGTACCCAGAACATTCAGAGCATGGCACTTCAGTGATGCCTTAGGCTGAATCTCAGTAATCAGAGGGGAAAGGGTTATACTTCGGGTGCTAGTTGACCTCCCAAAAGCCTCCGGGTGCTGTGTTGGTAGGAATTACTAAAGGAAACCTAGGGGAAACAAAAGCTTGGTAGGAAGGATGGGGAGATTGGCGAAATGACCAAAATGACTCCGGGTGCTGTTCCTCCTTAAGACTTCAAAATCATAAGTCTTGGGACATTATCAAGGCCATTTGGGACATTATGAGACTTTTTTCTGGGACATTACGGGACATTTTACTGTACCCACCTTGCTCCCCCTCTACCCTCTGGCCGCAGCCTTCCGTGATTTGGTGATTCCCGCATTTGATTTGTGCATGTGTGCCATTGCAATTTGGAACAAGTCTACTAATGTCCCAAATTGAGTTTCAAATTGTGACTTTTTGCGCATCGACAGGGAGGGAGTACCCTAGCGGCAAGCGCGTTGGGGTACGGCTTGGCACAAGCTGGTTCAATTACCACGGTTGCACGGGAAGATGGGCTGTCATGCTGTCGTTCACCAGTGGTTTTTGCTCACTGCACCGACGCTGTCCAGAGTTTTTTGCACCATTGTTCGTTCCTGGGTTGTGATGCCGATGGTTCAGGTCCAGGTCCAGCTTGCGGGTCAACAGACTGGAGGGCCAACCCTCTCAGCACTTCTGCCCAACCCCCTGTTGCGAGAGCAACGCTGAGATTCCAAAATTTGATGGAAACAATGCCTTGCTCTGACATGGGCATTGTTCACGCGCGCCGCAAGAAGACACAAGCAGTGGCAGTTGTGTCCTACTAGTCGTGATTCTTTGGGGGGGGGGGGGGTTCGAACCAAAATGAGTTGGCGTAGCCTGCTCACTTCACAGTACTCGAGATAACCTCCCGGGATCAAGGTTCAGAGCTGTCCAGTGCTACAATGATCCCACAATGGCGTGGTAGCGAATCTGATTAGCTGAGTCTGAAACCAGGTGTGCAGTGGGAGACTTTCGTACTGGTCGTGATTCCACAATCTCCACCTCCAAAGGACATAAAGGGGGTGAAACTGGGTGGCAGGACAGCAATCAGTATCCCCAAAAGACCACCCCCAAAACACAGAAAGACCTTGCTCTTCATGGTCCACCACAAAATGGAACCGCCACATTACATGGTTCCAAAAGTTGCGGAAACAGGTCAGCCTATTGAGGTCCTACACGCTGTGTGTACCCCCCCCCCCTTTGTATAAGCTACGCAAAAGTACCAAACTAATACGGTCAAGCTACAGTGGACGCAGGGACCGTATTAATTTGGTACCTAATTTGATTCGGTACCAATGTAGTGCAGCTACATAAGACATGGGTTTGGTGACAAACATGCCAGTTACATGGGGTCATGGACACAGTTGTCGTGAGTGTTTGCCGAATTGAGCCCACCTAGCTCTTATTTGGGGATATTTCTGCACTATGCCCCCCTTTCTTGCAATAGCTCACCATACAATCTTCTCTTTTTGAACCTGGGGGTCTACGGAGCTTGAACAAGCGCGTAGCTATTACAAGGGGGGGGGGGGTACAGGGGTTAACCAAAAGATGCGGAAACAACACATACTGTTGTTCTTGCAAGGGGCCATGAGGCAACGGATACTGGGTTCGCATACGCCCCCGTGTCACAGGCGCATGGTCATCACCACTCAGTTCAGTGTTTTGCCGTGCTGCACTGCAGCGCAGACCACATCTGTACCACTCCAGGTGGCTTTTGATTGTGCTTTGGCCTTGGTCATTTGTACATCTGGGTCAGCTCGCACCCACCACCCTCCCAAAGTGCCGGTTAGTCTCTAACCCTCGCTCTGCGGGTCTCTCTCTCTCTTTGGCCTTTCGCTCTGTGGGCTTCTCTCTCTCTCTCTGTGTCTCGCCCACTCTCTCTCTCTCTGTGTGTCTCGCCCTCTCTCTCTCTCGGTGTCTCGCCCTCTTCACCCTCCCGCAGGGTTTTCTCTTTCTCCTCACCCTCCCCAGGGGGTGTTTCTTCCTTTGCACCCTCCCGGCCCTTTCTCTCTGTCCCTCTCTCCCCAGAGTCTCTGCCTCGTCTTACCCCCCTCCCTGCTTGCTGGCTCCTTTCAGGCATATCGCGGTTCGCATGGCGGTGTGCTCAGCAACGTGTAGAGGAACCGTACAGCGTCCCCCACCACCGGGTCTGCTTGCCTGAAGAGTGTTTTTTGAAACAGCCTTATGAGATCAGCTCGGCCCGTCAGCCACACGTGCAGGCAGTCTCCATTTTTGCTCACAGAGGAAGGCACTGCTCTGTGGCCCTCTGCCGTTGGGCAGTGGAGGATCGCCTCCCATTGGAACAGATGCCACTTGACAGCACTCTTGGGTCGCCACCCAATCTACATGTTTGTCAGAGCCTAGGTCTTCAGGGTCCAGTTGATTTGGACCATCACCGAGTAGAGCTCTTGATTGTTCACCAGCAATGGTTCTCCATGATTGTCCACAATTTCACAGTGCATCCTGTGTTGTGAGGTTGATCCCGTCGAAGCCAGATTTGCTGATTACGGGCCCAGGCCATAGTGTTTAGCTCCGCATTGATAGCTCTCAACCCTTCTTCCGCTATGGCGTCTAGCTGGCTCAGTGCTTGTACCTTGAAACGCCTGGGGCTTGATTTTCTTGGAGGCCGGGTTGACTTGTGTGTATGGACCATGTCGATACTGATGTGGCCCCCGCTTCTCCCATGGCTTTCTTGGCGGCATCACGCCAGAGAGCTCTTCCGCGATAGGGCGCGGAGTTTGTGTCTGTACACAGCTGTTGCCGTTGCTGGGCTTCGTTGCTGCTGTGCTTCGCGACAGAACGCGGAGCTCACGTCAACGGTTTCCTCTGCGTCACGACGCAGATTTCGGGCGTTCAGGCATTTGCAGGTATGATACATGTAGAGATACCGCAGTCAAGATGCGGGGATCATGAGCGCAGAAGTTAGCGGCCTTGTCCAGGGTTTCCGCTTTTCTTGAACTTTCGCCTCTTATGCCGCCGCCTTGTTTCACTCACATCCGTGCTGAAAGACTGTGATTCCGACTCTGTTTGGTGAGGCATCTCTTCCCCACACCATCCCATTTGTATGTACCCTGCCCCTGTTTCCTCACTGTCCGAACTGCATGAATTGCATCACTCTGTTCCGTGTGGTGCTGGTTCCCCGGATGCGTCTCCTGTCATTTCATCTTTTTTTTTTACCTAGCGCCACATAAGTTCGAAGTTCAAGGTCTCACTATGAACAAAGAAGGGGCACTCATAGGCAGGTCGCCTAGCATCAGTACAGCCGTTGTAACTATAACCACAGGCTTCATGCGGGTTATGCACGTCCATCGAGGACGCCTGTGGGGACAAGTTATCCCACAAGTCGGCTGACGGTGGTGTGCAGATCTGCTCTGCCACGGGCATTCGCTGCCCAGTCCGAAGTTTCAAGTGATGGTTTTTCTAGTGTGATGGTAGCGAGCCAAGGGTCACGTGCGGTGGGTCCTGGGAGATCCAGTCAGCTGAATCTCCCATGGGTCTGTCGGTTCAGGGTCCCCAGTAAGCTGGATGTAGTCCAGGGTGTCGGGGTGGTGCGTCGTGTATCGCTTGAAACGCCGACCCGGTGATAAGGCGACTGCACTCGGACAAGGCTCCACCGCTCTGCGATTTCCTCCACCCAGGCCTGGTACTCCATCAGCCACCGGCTCATGCAGGCCCGCACCTCCTCCAGTGACTCCTGCCGCCATTGTTTCATGGATCTATGTTGGCTGACGCGGGCAAGTTGCAAGGTATCGCACATGGCTGCGGTCAACCACGTGTCCCTGTCCCCCAGCTTATGGGTCACCATAGCAGCCCATGTGCGGAACTTCTGGTAGGCCAGCTGCTGGTGGCTAATGTTGGCCCGGGCAACTGTGGCCGAGTGGGCGAGCGCAGAGCGCAGCGCCAGTTCCAGCATTTCTGTATGCCGCAGGACCCTTGTGGTTAGGCAGCGCTGGCTCGAAAGTGTGCCCAACAGGACGCGCTGATGTGCGCGGTGCGCCGCATAGAGAGTCACGCGAACACTATGGTGGAACCAAAACCGCGTGCGCTGAGCGGACACGGCGAGCACCCTAGCGCAGGCGTCCACGTGTGAGGCCCATGTCACTGCCACCCTGACAGTAACCTGTCGTTGCGCCGGGATTCCCCTCACGGTTCCTCTGATCGGTGATTGAGCCGTCTACATCAGATTATTGGCCGCCATGTAGGTTGCACATGTCACCGGTCGCCATTGTTTTGTGGGGGTCACAGACGGCGTTAAGTGCATGCATGTGTCGAGGAAGGTTTCCGCACAAGTGAGTCCGTCCCTTGTCAAAACCGGTAAAACCCTGATGACCATGCACGCCCTTGGGACGGTATACGGTTGACGCAGGAGTTTCGTCACCGTGCGCCTGGTTTCCAGCCTGTGATCTCTTTTGGGTTTCGCAAACCTTTGTTGGCTTCCAGCCACCGCGCGTTTTCGGGGGTTGTAGTGGCATTGTCGGACAAGGCGTTCCTCGGTAGGGGGCAAACACTGGGCCCTGCGGCGAAAGGTCGTGTACCAGATGGCCGTTCCGCCCGATGAGGAGCGCCGCTCCTCGACCGAGTCCTGCGGCATGGGAAGATTGTGGCGTAGCTCACCCGCTAGCTTCTCCTGTCATTTTATCACTGTCCATGGGTACCATACCCGGGGATGACCACAGCGCTTTGGTGTCCCCTGACTCTGATCTAGACCCTCCCCTTAACCCCACCGTGGATTCCGATCCGGAAGACGATTGCTGTGGGACTTGTTGGGACTACAGTGGACTTGAGCACATGCCTTCCATCGCCAGTCCATTCGCCACCTCATTCCCCTGCACATTGACATGTGCTGGGATGTGTTCCCACCTGGCTTCTCTGCCTGGCTTTGCCATTTCCTGGAGCAGCATTTCCCAGACGGGCACGTGGACTTGCAGCTTGCCGGATGTTGTCGTGCACCCTTTTGACTTCCAGTGATGTGCTCTGCCGGTCGCTCCTAATTGTAGATACTGGGAGTCGGTGAGGATTGCCAGTTTCGGCACCCAAAACCCCTGTAGAGCTTCCAGTGCTGCCCAGAGCTCCGCACTGTTGTTTGTTTGCCTGTGACGCGTCGGTACATAGCCGCGGAAACGCACTTCTGGTCCTGGTTCATCTTCTGTTGCGAATACACCGAAGCCACCTGCCCTGCGCACGTCTCTGTGGCTCAATCTTTTTGAGGACCCGTCTATGTATACAATTATGTACCCTTTCGCCACCAATTCTGCAATCAGGTCTTGTACACCTTGCAGCACTCCCGGGCCTGCCTGCCTCGGGCGCTTCGGGTGTGGTTCTGCTTCCCCTTGCCAGTTGCGCGTGTTGGTGTTCCGATCTTGTGTGAAACACTCCGTATGTGTTTGCCACCACGCACTTAACGCCTTGTGTATGCGTACGTCCCCTTGTCGTGGCTGCACTCGTGTGTCCCGAAGTTGCTCCAGCGATTGCTTGAAACCTCTCCACTGCTCCCTGCGTTCTCCTGAGTAGTATTCAATCCATTCACACAGCTCTCGGAGCCACGTCGTCAAATATGATGTGAACACTGATGACGCTCCTGCCTTAACTTCACATCGGTATCGCCAGTGGGCACTTCTTGCCGACCACATTGCCCAGCCTTGGTCCGTGCTAAGTAACCACTCCTGATGGTCGGACTCCATCATATCCCGGACTGGGAATTCCCCGTCCCCGGTTGCCACTGGGCCACAATAGTGCTGTATTACCGCCGCCGCCGCTTTAAACATGGAGCAATCCACCATAGCGTGCTTGATTAATTCCTTCTGCGAGCATATCGGGCACTTGTCCGTGCCCGACCTCTTGTAGACCCTTTCATGTACCGTAAGTTTGTGCCACAACACTGTTTGTGCGAAGTCCTTCACCCTTGGCGGTAGCTGTGCGTTTGCCCATTGTTCCCACACCTCAGAAGTTTGTGGATTGTGTACCCCAGGTTGTGATGCGCAGAACTGTAGCAACCACGCTCTGGTCCAGTTTTGAACATGGACCGTGGGGGTATCAAACCCCTCTTTCGATGGGATTTTGTTTAGGAGGGAAGGTAGTTTGCAACTTTCTTGAGCTAGGGCAGTTTGGGTTCCCTAATTCCAAGGGCATTTCCAAGGGGTGTGCCTAGGGGCTCTTCGGGGGGAACATAGTGTAAAACTAGCCCGCGGTGCAAGGATTCCCCCTTTGCATCCTCACACTTTACACATCTCCAGTTGTGTGTCACCCCAAACTGCCCTTCCCCCAACCACATTTCAGAGTTCCAGTCCACAACGATCGGTTGGCCCGAACCCTCATGCGCCACCTGTGTTGGGATATGGCATTAGGGAGTCGCATCCTCGTGTATGTACAATACAAAGAAACGTCTCTTCTACGGCACTTTTATAAAAGAGTGCGACAATGGTACACAACTCTACACACTCCCATTGCTATTTCTCGTCGCCGCATCATTGTTTGGAGGCACCAAAGGGCCTTTCTCCTTGGCTACTACGACACACTCTTGCCTGCCCCCCCCCCCCCCCGGAGCGGTTTGTCACTGCGTGCCCTGATCTAGTGTATAGATTTTATATTTGTCGAAGAAGGTGCGTTGCTTGTTTGCCATCCGGCCTCTCTAGGCAAACCCCCAAATGACTGGCCGCCCGTTTTGCAGAAGAGCACTTTATGGCCCGAGGCGATGGAGAGGGAGGACCCCCCCTGCCCTTGCATGTTTGTGATCTACGAAGCGGACTACGAAGCGCGGAAAAAGCGCATCATAGACAGCCCCAAGAATACAGATGATGCCAAAACACGCAAACAAGGCCGCATCACGGCGGGTGATATGGCCAAGGCAATGGAATTGGACGACCAAGTCGACAAGGTCATCAGTTCTCTCAAAAGAAAACGAGACTTGAAGGAGGATGAGGCTTCGTCGACCAATGGAGTGGCGGTGGTGCAAAAACCATGATGTCTGCATCCAGTATTCCTCTGAGCAGCACGCTCAAAGTTCTATCCCAAAATGTCAATAGATTTCAAACAAAGGTGACACCGAGAAAGCGAAAGCAGGCTCGGATAGTGGCCTTGGGGTCACTACTTCGGTCCCTCGAGGTGGATTTCTTCGCCATCCAAGAGCCCCACTTTGTCACGGCGGAGGATCGCGAGGCAGGCGCTCGGTGCCTTTCGAAGTACGGGTATGGCCTGGATGGGCCACTCCATGAAGAAGGGCGGGGTGGAGTAGCACTGGCGTGGAAGACATCCAAGTGGACCTTATAGGATATGCGGTTCCTGTCCCCAAGGGCACTGAAAGCCTCATTGTCGAGTGGTCCTCTGGAGATCACTCTAATGGTGGTGCACTTCCACCACAAGCCCTCACGGCGACAAGCGCAATGGAACGAAATCGCCAAAGAGTTGCATGGACCAAACCTAATCTTATGTGCCGATCACAATAGTTTGACAGTTAAACACCGGGACGCCTTGGTGCCCCTTGAGTTCCAACATGACACGTCTTTACGTGCCAGAGAACAACAGGTCGCAGCCCTGGCAAAAGCGGGCCTGCATGATGTTTTGGTAGACATCCATTGCCCAACTCTGATGGATATCAAGGACACGGAGTCATCGTGTCCAACGGGCTTCACATACGGCTACCCTCGGGAAGGAGAGCAACTCGATCCACAGAGACTACGCTGCATCGACCGCATCCATGGGACGTCGGAACTGCTGAGCTTGGCGACGAGTGTGTATCCCATATTTGCTGCCAACTTAGACCACAAAGCGGTTCTGGCTGAATTCACGCCCCCCTCCTTCGAAACAGAGGGCACGACCTCACGATTTTACTGCCCGGAGGCTATCTCCACGACGCAATGGAAGAACTGCAGACCTCCCTCAAATCCATTACCTCGATGGGAGACCAATGGTGGGAAGATGCGTTGGGCTGCATCCACAAAAAGGCGGTCAATTATCAAAGAGAACACAAAAATAAAACGGAGTCGGCCGAACTCCAGGCGTGGTGATTCCTGCGTGTCTCCACGAAAGAATCGGTCACGCCGGTGGTGTATCAAGTCCTTTCATCGCTGGGAATAGCGGCAACCGAAGCAGCAACAGCCTACACCCTCTTGGTTGGGGTGTATGAAAAGGCACAACGTGACAGAACGGGCATGGAGACGCTCTCCAAACTAAAAGGGGTAATCGCGTCCGGGGAAACTTCAGGGGACTTGAGAACGCGAAGAAATGAACTGTACCGGCTGATGAGGGAGCTGCAGGAAAGAAAGAAACTTCAACAGCTGGTGTCTCGAACACGCACCGCAGTACGCGGGGCAAAAGCAGTGGCCCAAGAGCTGGGTGAACACTGGGACCGATTATCCACTCCAACGGGGGCAACGGGGGAAGACTGCGTGGCCTACCTCAAGGCTTAGGAGTGGAACAGCGGCTGCGCAAGGCAGGTCAACTGCTGTTCAAGCAACTTTCCCCTAAAATAGTACATGAGGGTCTCAAGCGATTCAACAGCAACAGTGCGCCAGGGTTGGACGGTTTCTCAGCAAAGTTCTTCAAAAGATTCTCGGAGGTCTTTGAACCCCGAATGCATGAGTCACTGAAACGGTTTCTAGACACAGGTACCATGCCGGAGACATGGACGTCAGGAGTGGTGACCATGATTCCCAAGATGAAGGCAATGCAAACTCCAGACTCGCTCCAGCCCATCACATTGCAAACAACACGTCAAAAGTGGCTCACCAACATCCTTCTAATTCAACTGGAGGATGTGCTGCTACACTGCATTCCGGCACAACAAACGGGCTTCCTTCGTCACAGAAGCATCCTCCAGCATGTTTATGGTTCGTGGGCTCTCTCGGATGGCTTGCAGGAAGGAGCAGCACTGTCAGTGGATTTCAAAAATGCGTTCCCCACGATGTCACACGAGATGGTGGCGGCGGCACTAGGTCTAATGTGCATACCGTTCTTGTACATCGGGCTAATATTGCATCTGCTGCGTGCGCCATATCTATACTCCGTGGGCAAAGGATACGTCCCGGGGGTCTACCACTACCCGCGCGCGGGTATGCGCCAAGGGGACCCACTCTCCCCAGCGCTTTTTTCCCCGGTAGCGTCCTTTGTTATCTTCCCACTGCAAGACCTCGACCTAGGACTCACTGTCATGATGTATGCGGATGACCTCATCATCTTTCTAGACGGATGGGCCAACACACCGTTGTTGGGGAGAATATGGAAAGTGGTGTCCTGCTTTGGACAATTTTCTGGTTTGAAGGTAAACCTGAGCAAAACGGCTGCAATAGTTTGAAACTGTGGAGGACACGCATGGGCAAAATGTTTTGGTGATATTGGAGTGGAAGTCAAAAATTTCGTCAAGTATCTTGGGGTACGCTTGGGGAATATACGGCAACACCAAGATGACCAAGGATGGGGGTTGACAATAGAACAAGCCTTTGCACCAGCACTTCAAGAAGCCTTTCGGCGCGCACGGGTGGTGTCCACGCTGCTTTTGTCAATGGATGAGCGCGCCTTCATGTTGGCATCATGGATTTTACCGGTGGTGGCATGGGTATCCAAGGCATACTACACCCCAATCCCGGTGATCAGACAGTTGAAGTTAGTCTACCACGTGACCATGGGTACCATCAGTTGGGGAGTCACTCTGCCAATCCTCTCACGACCACGGCTGCAAGGGCGACTGGCCTTGCCAGAGCAAGAATTATTCCTGATGCACCAAGCAGCAGCTCCGTTCGTCAGCCTCCTGAGAGAACCCCACAAATATCCCAGCAAGTCAGTGGAGACCTTCTATGCATGGGCGACATCAATTGGGTTTACACCATCCAAAGACAACCTCCCATACATCCAGCTGGGCACGGTTCGAACAGCGGGACTAACGTTCCTAGGATGGTCAGCAAAGGCACACTCATATATCCAGCGGGTGGCCCCGCAAGTGGCCTCCCCAAAAGATCGGGACCAGTTACCGCTATGGCACTCAATCTATTTCTGGAATGAGTACAACTGTTCCTACTACAACATGAAGATGATCTGAAGGGGTGTACTGACATGGGGTCACTTCCGATCTCTTGAAGATGTGAGGCTAATGAGTGCATTGCCTCGAACCTGCAAGGGGGTATACAACCATGGCGGAGGGCTTCCCTCGTGCTGGCAATCTCGGTCAGCTGATCCACAGCATCCTCGACCGGAGGTTTAGACGGATGTTCCCTAGGCATTTGCTAGTCTTCAAAGGACTCATGCCCTATAAGTGTGACAGAGGTGTGCTGGGGATATCATTTTTTGAGGTCCTCAAGAGTACCCCACGATTTTCGGCCATAGGTCCTTTAAGCACTACCTGATCCAAGTCGCACAGGGGTACAAGGTTTAGAGTTCCATCGACGATGATGCGCAAAGTACCACAAAGTATGGTCTCTGGGGGGGTGTTTGCCTTGCGCGCTATTTTTGTGATGACTTTGCCAAATTGAGTCCCCAAGTTTACAGTTACCGTATGAAGCCCCCAAGTAGACCAATGGCTACCTCTTGCCTACCAAATGAAGCAACAAACCATCCGTGCACAACATTGAACACACTGCCACGGATTGCTATATCCTCCAGACAGATGGGATCGTAGTTTGTGGCCAATAGCCTTGTGGCATTTTGGCGAGCAAGTCCACCTCCCTATTGCGCCGGATTTGCTCACGTTCCTGTGCACTGCGGGCCTCGGACTCTTGACGGTGACTGGGGATCTACTCCATGATGACTCGCTTGTGCTGTGTGTGATCACACACCTTGTGGTGGACGTCGGAATAAGAGCACTCCCGTGTGGGTCGTTTGTCGGCACATTTGGTCACGGCCATGTTGTCAATGTATTGCTTGTTGCCGATGGATGCTATTGCCGTCCCGATGGCTGCACCATACATTTCAGCTATGTATGACTGCTGCGGACCCACGACCTAGGCCAGACTGCGCTGGGGTCCTTTTGTCACCGCAGCTCCCGCGGCTTGGTACTCGGAGCCCGCAATTTCCACCGTTTGGAGGCTGCTGTCGGAATAAACGGACGTGCCTTCAGGCTACTTTTGATTGTACCAACCCCTTCAAATGCACCAAAGTGTAGAGGAAGCAGACGTGGTACCCATAGGCCGCCGGGTTGGCGCCCTAGGACCCGCAGGGACAAAATCGGACCTAGCTACCTACCCCCTGCCTTCTCGGGGGCCCAAAAATGGGCGGATCGGCTACATAACCCCTGCCTTCTTAGGGGTCCCACACGGGTAGGGATTGGAAATAGCCCAAAAAGTTGCCCTGCGCGCTAACGCTCCCTCTCTACTACACCCTGACGCCCAAATAGTTGCACTGCGCACGCACTGTGCTTAAGGTATTTAAATTTGCTGTGTAGGGTGTGCATGTGTAGGGGTGTCGGTTGAGGTACGGGACGGCTTTCGACCGATTTTTTTAGGTAGGGGGCTGCGTCCACACCTTTTCTATCCGGCGGTTTAGGCAGCTTCAGCTTGGCCAAAACACTGAGAAAAGTGAGGTGGAATGTTTTGCACCAACCCAATTCCACCGCAATTAATTTCCAGTTCCCTGAGACAGTATTTCACTTCTCTTCAATTTTGGGGTCCGCGGAGATGGCAGGGTTACATAGCCATTTCACTTGTTTCCGTACATTATGGTAAGGATGGAGGCAATGGCAAAGCATGGCCTAACACATTGGCCCCATCAAGCTTGTTGTATAACGCAATCGTTTTTATGTATGGTGGATGAAATGGTGTAGTACGCTTGGAACAATGGTTTGCAAATGGTGGAACTTCATGCTCAATTGACATGAGTCTTACTCCGCTCTTGTGTTGCTAATTCATTGGTGCACCTGCTCGAATGCCCTATTGTTTTTCATTTGTGGTTCGTGGAGAAGGAAGATTTTATCCCGTTGTTACATTGAAAATGCCTACAATAAAACAAGGAATTGAATATGGCCCCAGAACCCGAATCCCCCCCCCTTCCCCACCTAGATATCTTGCCCGCACCGCATGGTTGAGGTTCAGAACTAAACTGAACACGCCCCTAGTGCCGCAGTGACATACCCATATGTGTCTGAAATGGCCTTGGGGTGGCCAACTGGTTGGACCTTCCGCACCCTTTGCGCTACTTTTATGATGACTTTCCCAGGTTGAGTCCCCAAGCTTACCATTGCCGTACGAAGCCCCCGAGTAGACCAATAGCTGCCTCTTGCCTACCAAATGAAGCAACAAACCATCCGTGCACAACATTGAGCAAGAAAAGCATATTTGAATCACCTTCACAACTTTATTCCACCAAATTTGTTCACTCCAATTGAACAAGCAAGACTGTTCAATAAACAGTCTTGTTCCAAAGGTCCACAAATCACATTCCACCAATGGAGCTAATCAGCATGACATCCGCAAAGTGTGTCATAAAATATGGGAAGTGGGGACAATGGTTGAAACGATCTAACATGTCCGACCACCTACCTTCCCCCCTTCCATGTCCATCCCCCCCCAAGGGACGACGGTTCCCCCCCACCCCGGGGGGAACCGTCACCAAGTGACGGTTCCCCCCTTGGGGGGGGGGGGAACCGTACACCACTCCCGCCCAGCCAATTCTAGTATAACCCAACTAAAAATTTTCTTCAGCGCCTTTGGCGCCTGTGATTTCCTGTTGATTTCTTATTGTTCATGGGCCAAGTGACGGTTCCCCCCCTGGGGGGGGGGGGGATGGACACGGGGGGGGGATGGACACGGGGGGGGCAGGGAAGGTAATTTCCTGAACAACATGATTAAAAAAACCCTGTACACGGGCCACACTCTTCCACCATGCGATCTCTGGGCAATCTTTAGTGCGCGACATGAATGCACCACTCCGTCCGTATCCCCAACTCAAGGGGCCACACCAAAGCGTGGGAGTCCATCACCCCAACTCGAGGTGCCCCCAACATGGAGGAGCGAACTGTGAACCGGTTATCCTAAATAGCACCCGAAGGTTAACAATAATTGGCCCGGTTTCCTCAATAGCACCGCAAGCTTGAAGGCCCACGATTGGGCAAATTGGCTACATCACCCCTCATAACCGCTGACTTGTCAGGGATCCCATCCCAGGAGTAGGGATCGGCAATAGCCCAAAAAGATGCCCTACGTGTGCCCTGCGCGCTAACGCTCCCTCTAAAAGGTCTACCCGCCATGAAAACGGCCAAGTCCTCCCTAGCAAGGGGCCATATGGGGGGGGGGGGGGGCAACTGGGGGTACCTGGAGTTGGGACCCGGGACCCTACCATGGGTTATGGGGTCCATATACAAGAAAAAAGTTCGTCAGGAACCGGGTCCAAATACACACACAGCGACCACAATACGCAAAGAAGTTTTGACACCCCCCCCACCCCCACCCCAAAAAACGGGGTGCCCAGGTGCCGGGGGGTACGGGGGTCAAAATCCAAAAAATCAATGGAGGATCATTTTTGGTCCTAAAATGATGATTTTACAAGGGGTTAGGCGTCAGAAACCATACCTTGGCGCATGCTACGCGAACGACCCCCAAAAAGGGGGGGTATACTACACCCGTGCCTGCGCTTGATCTAACAACCTCTCTTCAAGGTGATTTCCAAATTATGCGTGCGGGTGGATGATGAGGGGCTTTTCCCCTTGCATGCACAAAGGCAAAAGAAGGCGAAGTCATGGTCACAAATGCAGCCAGAGATGTGACTGTACAGCTCTGAGAAGGGGGCTAGAGAAGTGATTCTAGGGTGTGAGTGGTAGTGCACAGAGCAAGGAACCCATGGGCAATTCATGGTGACTGCCGAACCCCAGAGCCATGGCCCATGACACATCCCCCTCAAAGAGGGAGGCATATCTCTGGGGAAACAAAGATGGTGGCGAAGAACAAATTCAAACTTCCAGAGGCCAGCATTCCACGACCTCCCTTTGGCCGTACCTCTGCCTGCAGAAAAATCTGGCAGCAAAACAAGATGCCAGCCAGTGAAATGACCATTGCTCCTTAACGAGAACGCTTTACTCTGCAGCCACTAGAACTTGCACCCCAACCCACTTTTCCAACCCCCAGTACCCGCTGTTGCAACCGGTGTTGGGTATAGAGGGAACTTGAAGAATCGCAAACACGTCATCACGAAACAGCAGGATGCATATGGGGTGAGTGTGGTTTAGGATTCAGCCCATTCTAGGAGCCCACCACAGGCACAAATTCCAGGCAGGACCCCAGTGGGACTGGGCGCTCACCCAAACAAGTGTCCCAAAAATTGCCAACTAAACGTCTGCGGATGTTTAGATTCAGCGAAACGAACCGCGCCCCTGGACAATCGGCCCCTCCCTCCCGAAACACCCTTTTGTGCCACCCCCAATGCCCCCCGCCGTCACCCTTTGGTGCACAAAAGGGCCCCATCCACTTTTGGGGGCCAGCGGTCCGACGGGATGGCCCTCGTCGCTGCGCCCCGCGAAACCGAACTGTGAAAATGGACCGCGGAGGATCTGCGGCGCAAACGGGCAACAAGTGCGGCCCGAAGGGGGTCCCTCTCGCTGGACAAGAAGGTCGTGTTCGACAGGTGGGGGAGGGATACATTGGCCGCAGAGGGTCATTGTTGGGTCTGTTTCCGCACCTCCGGGGTTGGCTGCACGTGAACAGTGCAACCGGAGAAAAATTCTATTGCCTTCGGCAAGTCCACCTCGCAGAGAATCTACCCCGAGCAACAAACACCCAAAATAGGGTGGAAACTACATAAATACGGGCTAAAACATGCTTTACATACCTTGGATGATCATTTTAGGTGATCACGGTATCAAAAAAAAGGTTTCGAAAACTTCGATTTTTGAGCTGCCTAGGGTAAAAAACTGCATAAGCAGGTTGTGTACCAATCCCTTGGGAGCCCCCCCACCCCCCCGGACCTAATACCCAAATAGGGTGAAAAACATGCAAATACGGCCTAAAACATGCTTTACATACCTTGGATGGTCATTTTAGGTGGTCACAATATCAAAAAAACAAGTTTCGAAAACTTCCATCTTTGAGCTGTCCAGGGTGAAAAACTGCATAAGCAGGTTGTGTACCAATCCCTTGGAGAACCCCCCCCCCCCCGTTCGGCCAATACCAAAATGGGGTCAAAAACATGTGAATACGGTCTAAAACATGCTTTACATACCTTAAATGGTCATGTTAAGTGGTCACAATATCAAAAAACTAAGTTTCGAAAACTTCGATTTTTGAGCTGCCCGGGGTGAAAAACTGCATAAGCACGTTGTGTACCAATCCCCTAGCAGCCCCCCCCCCCCGCCCGGACCTAATACCCAAATAGGGTGAAAAACATATAAATACAGCCTAAAAGATGCTTTACATACCTTGGATGGTCATTTTAAGTGGTCACAATATCAAAAAAAATAAGTTTCAAAAACTTAGATTTTTGAGCTGCCCAGGGTGAAAAACTGCATAAGCAGGTTGCGTACCAATCCCTTGGGAGACCCCCCCCCCCCCCCGGCCCAGTACCCAAATAGGGTGAAAACCATGTAAATACGGCGTAAAACATGCTTTACATACTTTGGATGATCATTTTAGGTGATCACAACATCAAAAAAGTAAGTTTCGAAAACTTCGATTTTTGAGCTATCCGGAGTGAAAAACTGCATAAGCAGGTTGTGCACCAATCCCTTGCGAGCCCCCCCCCCCCCGTGCGACCAATACCCAAATAGGGTGAAAAAACATGTAAATACAGCCTAAAACATGCTTTACATACCTTGGATGATCATATTGTGTGGTCACAATATCATAATAACAAGTTTCGAAAACTTCGATTTTTGAGCTGCCTAGGGTGAAAAACTGCATAAGCACGTTGTGTACCGGGCCATTCACTAGGCCATTATTGGTGGAAATAGTCATTTCGCGTCTTTGGCACCGGCATGGACCGGCCCTCGGCAGGGCTAGAGACTGCAAAAAATGTCCTTCCATATCCTAGTAGGCATATACTGTCACAACATCCCCACTCACACCCCTCAGAGCGGGTACCACGGGATCACTGAGGTCGCCAAAACCGCCAACATAGCAAAAATGGCTGAAAAGTGCATACACTGCATCAGCGCTCGTCCCACTCCACCCCATACAAACCCCATGGAGTCGGGACCCGGAAACACTTTTTGGCTCAAAATCAAAAAAAAACCAAAAGATTCATGATTTTCGACCCCAAAAAAGGGGGGGTCATTTTTTCGACATTTTTGACCCCCCCCCCACCCCCCCTCAAAGGCTCCAAAAAGTGGGTTTCAAGTGGGGGGGTCTGGGGGGGTCCGGACCAAAAACTCATTGGGGGATGCGTTTATTGGACAAAATAATGATTTTACAAGGGGTTAAGCTAACAATTCAACCCCTTGGGGTAGGGTACGCGAATAGGCCCAAAAAGGCCAAAATGGGGGGGTATGTGGCGTTTTCCCCTTGATACGCCTGCCTGGCTTTGATCTAACAACCTCTGCGAGGTGATTTGCCCAATCACTTAAGAGGGGGGGGGTCCGGGGGGGGGGGGGGGGGCTGGGGGGTGTCAGAACCCCACCCCACCCCCAACCCCAGGAGATGCTGAGTTGTTAAGCAAAACTCTGAGGATGACCCCCCCCCCATGGGTGGGCATAATTGTCAAGAACACAAACGCAAGTGGAGGCCCCCAAAGGGGAGACGTCTGCCGGCGGATGTGCAGCCCAATCGGTTCCAGCAGCGCGTATGTGTTCACCCAGTTTCTAACCTTCCAGCGCCGTATCACTTCGGCATAAAGTACAGTGAAGGCACACTTGGCCAAGAGGCCAGGTAAGACGTGCCCCATTTCGTTCACGGCATGACCACCAGGACGGAACACCGCGAGCTCGGCACAGTCCGACCTCAGATGCGACAGCGGAATGGACTGGAGTGTGGCCATCCTGACAACATTGTTTCTCGTCATAAAGATGTGGAAGCCGAGCCCGCCGGGGGCTCGTGCTTGAGAAGGGCCCTTTCGGGGGGACCGACCGACCCGGAAAATTGTCTGACCCGAATTTTGGCGACGCAAAAAAGAACGTTGAGCAGGCGGCCCTTGTGGGACTCCACAGGGAGCCTCCGCTGCAACAGAAGTGTTGTCAAGTGTCGAGGCCAGTCACCAAGACCTGCCATGCTCAGCGTGCCAGGGAGCAGCAGGATAACCTGCCAGACTGCGGCGGACCAAAGTGTCAAGCTCCATAAAAGAAGACACCTGCCGACCTGTGGACTTTCCAACCGGTGCCAGCCAGGGATGCATTGGAAGAGGGGGGCAGGGGTGACCCCCCCCCCCCCCCCTCCAGGGCGTCCAGCCTATGCCCAGCCACTGTCTCCCTGACCGCAGGTGCCAGCCTCAATGGCATTTGTAACCGCCCCCAACCGCTTTGGCAGCCTCCTCCAACCGCCTGTCCAACCGCTCCTGGGGCCGCCTCTGAAGTCCCGCCTCTTCTAATGCACCCCTGGTGCCAGCGGTGCGCTTGTCATGGGTTCATGTGTGTTCACTGTAGTATACAGGCCAAACGCGTGGATCCGATTTGACGCGGTTTTAGAAACAAATGGCGCGGCGCAGTACCAGTTAGTCAGGCTCTGGCTCAGGGGACCCAGTGCAGGGCATTGCTTAGGGACTTCGGCAGGGGGGCGGGGGGCCTTGTTGGGGGTCCTGGCCAACCCCGGCAGGCTGTCGGGCTGAGGGATACGGGAGGTGCACCGAGTGGCGACTGTCGTCAGTGTTGTAGTGCGGGTTCTCACAACAAATGTGCGCGCACATGCAGTGCAAAGGTAGGCCCCTCAAAACGTCTGTGTACCAAAAACTGGCGTGCCATTTGGGCCCCCGTTTGATCAATTCCATGTTTTCCGGAGGAAAGTTGTCTTATGCGGGTGGGAGGGAGGTGCCCCCCCCCTTTCAGCCCTCGCCCGGGGGTGAGGGTTCTTTGCCACCAAGCAATCACCTGGTCCACGCCGGGTCAATGCTGCCACACCTCGTCGCAGATCATACCGAACAGTAAACCATCGACCGAACACCGACCTCATTTCTCAAAAGCCATTGAGAAAAGAAGATCGCTTGGAAAGCCGCTCGGGGTGAAAGCCATTTCTGGCTTTGCACTCGAGGACAGGGACTCAAGTGGCAGTTGGTATGACGGCGGGAAAACAGGATCGGACGGATACGGAGGCTGGGGGGCACGAGGGACTACGCAAGAGACATACGCTTACAGGTGAGCCAGGGGGATGCGATGGCGGTTAGAATGGCGAGGCTGTAAGCGGGTGAGTCGATGCAGGGTTACAATGGAGCCGCTTTGCATGTCAATATGACAGCGGGCACGCAATCAGAATGCGGTCTGAAAGAGATTCAAGGAACCGAAAGATAAGGTGGGCATCCGTGGGGCGTTGGTGAAAAATGGGTCAGAGAAGATCACGTCCAAAGGGGCATCTCACTTATCTGGTGTCTGTGGTTTCAGGGGGACCACCTGGGCTTCACCACTATATACAATTACCCCTGCACCCGCTGCTAGCCCACCCCAATTGCAAGGGATTAGGACCCTGTGTGACAGAGGACGTAAGCACTGGGCAGTATTCGCACGTATGCCAGGGTGAAATCCCCTTTCACAGGCAAACCAAACGGGTGCTCTGCTGGACAACAGATGCCGAGCCCGGATTGGGTGTGGTACACCGGTGCCATTTCTATCAACCTGCCAAAATACCTCGTCCCGACACCTTTATTTCGAGACAGTCATGCCAATCATTGCCTCCATTATTGCCCGTTACCTTGACCCCTACTGCTACCCATACCATTGTCACTTCCCCTACCCCCACCACATCCTCTCTCTCATCTACCACCATCTCAACCCCCAGCATCCCCCTGATCATCACATGACCTCTACCATCAGCTTGTCCTCGACCTCGTCGCTGCCATGGCCTGGGCCCAGCTTGCCCTTCATCTCCATCACAATTGGAGGCACTTCCACGACCTTCACTTGTATGCTTCCGAGACAGGTCATGACTCAGTAAGAAGGTGTTCGCTGCAAAACCATGAGACAGACTGATTCGAGGGGTTGCCTGCTCGCTAAAGCACGGGGCGGTGCCAGGCTGTACGGAGGGTGGGTCCAGGTATGCTGGGTAATTGTCTGGTATGGTCAGCTCAGGGTGGGACAGCATACGAGACACGCAGTCGCATCACAAACCCGCTCAGGAGAACAAATACAGACCAAGGCAGACAGAAAGCACCGCGTTGACAGTCGCCAATGGGCCAGCGGTGGGCCAACCGATTAACGGTGATCAACCGCAGGCGGCTTGTACCTGTTGGCGGTTGCCAAGGGTCCGACAACGGGGGCTCACGGCAAACCACTGTTGCATGAGTCCGGGAAGCTTGCGAACAGAGAGGTGCTGCGAAGCACTCTTCTGAGCACACCACAGAGAAAATGGCTGCCCAGTTTATAGCTTTGATGTGAAGTGAAACTTCGGAAAGAAAATGTGGAATAGGACGGCAGAAAGGCAATGGGCACGGACGCATTGCAAGACTCTGGAAGGCCACCCCCCCCCCTTGTGCACCGACCAGCAATGTTTCAGAAATTGTTCAGGGTGTGCCTGGTCCAAACCCGCTCTAACACTTGCAGATCACCTGTGGCAGCCTTCACCAGCATACCAACATACCAACAATCAGGTCTTTCTACGATGGAGACAACAATGACCACAGCCCAATCAAGCACGCAAAAAATTGTGGTGCCACAGGGGTGCTGAGCTTGGATGATGCACTTGCCTTCGGTGACCACTTCTGCCGATTTGGCTCCCATGCACAAGTGTAACATGGCTCCCTCCACAGAGACATCCGACCAGAGCCCTCCCCTCCTCGACCGAGGCTCTCCCCTCCGCGCAGATGCTCTCCCAGCCCCTTCCCGCCCTCTTCCAACATGCCCCACCAGCCTCCCCACCTCCAGCGCATGCGCTACCAGGGCCTCCCTGAACCCCAGGCCCTCCTCGCGAACACCGACCCCCCACCCCGCCCTCCGTCTCAGCCTCAGTCGGGCACTGGTATCTCAAGATACCCCATGACCAGCTCCATAAAGCGGTCCGTGCGGGCACACACGGTGAGAGTGTTGGAGTGCTGCTGGTATCTGGTCCTCATCATGTTGCAGATGATCAGCCGGCCCCCGGTCTTCAGGCAATTGTTGGGGAACTCATTGGACGGCGGCACCGTCAGCGAGCTGCCAAACACCAGCATCAGGTCCGCCTTGTGGGAGGAGGTGTAGGCCTTCATGAACTGCGACTGCGGCAGCAGCTCCCCGAAGTTGACGATGGTGTCCACCGTGGGGCCTTGGCGGCAGTGAGTGCACGTGCGGTGCGTCGCGTGGTCCCAGTCGTCGTTGCCGTAGATCCGCACCGGCACCCCGGCCTTGTGGCGGTAGCCGCATTCCAGGCAGACCTGAGCGGAGGGCATCGATTGCAACAACACCCAGAGCCAGCGCAACGCCTGGTCGTTCCCAGAAACCAGGCCGTCCCGTATGAACAGAACAGAACACGCCATCTGTTCCCATCTACTCAGCGGCTGTGGGCTGACCGACGGCAAGGGCCTTCAACAACATGATTCTGCGTTGGTGAACTGGTGGCTCCTTTGCCATCACCACCGGGTCCAGGCCGGACGGAGGCACTGGCTGGGCGCTGGATGGACCCAGGACATTGAGTTCACGCCAGCAGACGTAGCCTCAGTGCCGGACCCTCGCATCCTCTGCGACACAGCCGCATGGGTCGGAGCGGTATGATCTTAGGGCGTGTCGGCTGCAGCCAGAGGATGCAGAGCACAGCACCAGCCCGATGACCTTGGCACATCATTGCCGTTGTCGTTGTGGACTTGCGCACAAAAGATGGTCCCATTGCCCAATTGGCTCTGCGAGGACTTTGGATCGTACGCCTATCATGCGCGTGTGCTGCACAGGTTACAGCAACCCCCAGGTGGAGACTGGGCCCGGGGTCCATTGCAACTCCAGGCGGGGGGGGGGGGAGGCGGCTCCAAGCCTGTTTCCCAAGCCCCCTCCCCCCTTATCGGGCTCTCGAGGCTGGGCCCACCAAAGTGACCTCACACGCACATTCCAAGCGCCATACCTCCAATGCACAGTGCCCTCCCCAATTCGAGAAGGGAGCTGTACCCACCGGTTCGAACCACCAACCCCATTAACACTCCACCGGCACAGCCGATTTCAAGCCGGCATGGGTTGGCTACAACATGGCAATTTTGGGGGGCCCTGACGACCCCTGGGATGGGCCAGCATCCGGTCATCATTTCATGACAAAACTGACTGCATCTCATCCCATAGGAGCCACTAAGCCCCAATTAGGCCCCCCTACTGGTATCTATGGGCCCTTTTGTTAAGTAGGCAATCGTACCCCATGATCTACCCCATAATTGGGGGAGGGGGCTGCCCCATTCCGATGCACCCAAGCGAGAAATGTTCTCGGGGGCTTCCTAATGGTTGCAGGAGGCTGTGGCCGCTTGTTGCTACCGAGGCTGCAAGCAGGTCACAAAGCGCTCCACACGTGCACGGTATGCGTATGCAGCGATGTTGGGCAGTTCCAATGATATCCATGATAGACCATTCCTTCCCGCGTTCACCGTCGCTCTTGTTCTTGCTTTGAGCCTATTTTGTCAACACAAAGCGTTTGCATCCGACAAGCAGAAAGGCGCTCCTCGATTAGCAGGTCATCTCAGGCATCTTGCCTATGACTGATACAAGTCGATCAAATGTCATGTCATGTCCTGTTCACCTATGAAGGTTAAGAGGAGGGTGCAGGGGGTTGTGGAACTGTACAGGACCCTGGACAGGCCAGGCAGAGGGGAACCAAAGACGACTTGAGAACTCAGCAAAATACCCCCCCGGGGGGGGGGGCGGGATGTGCGAAAATTTGGAATGGCGAAGTTTGGTGCGGATAAAACTTGGTACCCATTCTTAAGTAACACGGAAGGTTTTGGTACAAAATCCCCGGATTGTGGCACAACCATGGGGGAGGCGACTCCTCGATTCTGGACGCCAACTACCCCCCCCCCAACTAAATGTTGGTCGGAGGCCCCCTTTAGGGGGGAGGGGGGCTTGGGGGGGGGGGGGGGGTTATGGGAGGGGCGATGGCGGGGGGGGGGTCCAAGGTGGGTAAGAGTGGCATGCACCTCCAGGAAAACGTTGCCATGGATCTCTGTGATCATGTCCTCCGGTACCCCGCTTTTCTGGTGCAGGTTGTCTACGTTGGTTGTGATCAGGTGCTTGACCTTCCCTTGGGCCACCAGCGCCGCAATCGCCCGGTGGCAGAACGTGGGGCGCAGGCTGTGCATCTGGTCCCACTTGGGGTCCACCTCGAGGCCCTGGGCTCGCTGGGTCCAAACCCCGCGTGGGCCCCGGTAGTCGGGGATGCCGGCGGAGGTGGTGATGCCCGCGCCCGTCTGCACAACGATGTTCCGTGCGCGCCGGATCCAATCCGCGCACTTGCGTGCCAGCACCTGGATCGAGGATGGAGGGAAGGGGGAGGGGCAGGGGTGCGCTTGAAGGGGAGGGGGCTGAATGGGGGGCTTCACGAGTGGTTGCAACAGCGGTTACCAGCGGCTGGCAGGGCAGACCGTCACCCCAAATGAGAAAAGAAGAGATGTGTGTTGGGGGGGGGGGGGTTCAAGCGCTGCAGGTGGAGGAGGGGGGCTGAGACCTAATCAAAGAAACAGACAAATGCAAACCAGAGGTGATGCACTCCACAGTCAAGCATAAATGCATCTTTTTTCTCTATGCCAAACCTGGTCAAACCTCAAGACACACACTGTGTCTAAACCAGAAAACAGAACATCATGTTACTGTCAGACAATCACAGTCAGTAGCCGTCAGTCAGACATCAGCAATCAGTGTGGGATAAAAGAAACCATGCATTACCAGCATGGAGGGGGGGGGGGGGGGGCTCATATAGGGCCGCTTGTGAGAATACGAGGGTCAGTGGGCAACACTGGGGTATTATGCCAGTCACGAAAGGGCGAAAAAAAAAAGATGGACCCCCTACGAACCATGATCGACATTCTGCCCTCCCTCAAACATGTTGCAGACGATGTGACTTGCAATGTGTGCACACATTTTGTGATCTGATGCTCCATCCCAAATCTCTTCCAGCCAACCTGACGGACCAGTGACTGACTCTCGCCGGCCAGAGCACCAGTCCTGGCAAAGTGGAGAACGTGTATTCTGTGGGTATGTTCATAATTCTATATTGCCCTGTGTGATCATCTGTTTGTATACGTGCCACGCCAAAATATCTGTGCAGTATGTCATGCATCAACGGCGAAATCTGCACTGCCCCCCCAATCTCCCCGTATACGCGTAGCTCATACCGGCTGTGACGGTGGATTCATGTGGTCTTGTCAGGTGCAGCCTGCATTTGTCGAGCTTGAGTTGAGGGATGGTCATCGTGTGGGGAGGTGGGAGCTGGTTGTTGTTTGCTCACCACGGCACTGGTAGGGCCTACTTGACTAAGGGGGGGGGGGGGGGCAAGCTGAGACAGCGATACGTTTTGGATGAGGCAGGCGGTGTGGGGCAGAGTGGGATGGCATGGTCTGTTTGGAACGGGGGGTCACCTGTGTCCACTCGAGAGGGGGCCCGCTGTTTCCCGGGAACCATTGCCCACACCTGTCACCGCTGGGGCCCAACCCCCAGCAAACCACATCAAAGGCAGGCGTCACAGACACACTGAAAGATGTGGCTCAGCCTGCAGCGGTCCCGGTGTTCAGGCTCTTGAAGAAGCTGAGCAGTTCACGAGGCCCAAATGCCCCAAGCCCCAAGCCCCAAGCCACTGCTCCTTTCCCTCTCGGCGCTTCTCGGCCAGCTCACCATCGACTGCCGTCAGCCCACTGCTGAGAGCCCCCCCCTCAATACCGCGAACGCACGGCTGGCCCCCGATTGTTGACAAAACGCTGACATTCCTCAATCCCGTCATCGCATTGATTGCAGTAGGATGACATTCACTTCCTCCGAGTTGTGAAGTATGGGTCATCTCGGGCTGCCAGTTGGGCCCCCCAACATGAGGGCCCTAGCCAAGGTCTGAGAATGGGCCTCCCTGCAATTTGCCCCATGCCCATTAGATTCCCTGCCCGTGCCTCCTCGTAAGCAGGTCCCGAGTGCATCAGTCCAGGAGCCCCAGGTTCGATTCCCAGGGGCGGTGAGTCTGTGACAGACAGCTGGAAAACCTGAGTCTGGATCCCACGTAGGCAGGGAAGTGGCATCTGCCCGGTCGCTGTGCACGGCCTCTACACACCCTGGCACACTACCACAACTACCACTCTCGCGATTGCCAAAGCGGGTTTCGAAGATGAAGCGGGCTTCTGAGGCACTGTCCGGCAGGGATGGTCGTCTTGGGGGTTGATTGGTGTTGGTTGCATCATCACGTCTTGGGGGGGAAGGGGGGGGGAAGGGGGGTGCGCCATCAAGGCTGAAGGGGTATGCGGGTTGGTACTTCCAGGTGTACGGATGTGTGCGCCTTTTAAGGGGCAAATCCTCCACTTGTGAATAGGTGGGTTGGTTGCGCACCCGTTGGGCTGGGGGTAAAGAGGGAGGGTTCAGAAAAACTGTGCGGGGTGGGCAGCCTACCAGGCGGGGGAAAATCATGTTTACTGTGTGAGAGTGGGACACCAAAGCCCTTTGGCCACAGCACCGGATCACGTACCTCTGTGGCACCTGCGGCGCCCCAAGGGGATGGTGGGAGATGTACATATGTTTGTGTGCATAACATGACCCGAGTCCGCGCCGAAAAAGTTTGTGATGTCTTAAAACAAAACAAAAAAACTAAGCACTAAGCACAAATCTCTTTCTCCAAAGACCTCAGCGCTTCAAGTGATTCATCTGAGACCTCAGTTTCTTCAGTGATTCTCTCAGGACCTCAGTTTCTTAAGAGCTCCTTCAAAGAGTTGTCCCGCTACTCACAAAATGCCGCCTCTGCCCCTTGGCGTCACCCCCATGCCCGCGCTCCCATCCCCTCCCCCCTCTTGCCCGTCAGCACAACGCAACCGGGGCCCTCCTGACACCTGCTGCTGCTCCTCCCCTTCTTCGTACTCAGTTTTGTCCATTACCCACGCACCGCCCTTCAGCTTCGGCCCCGCCTGACTGGCCCCTGCACCAACAGGGACGGGGCAGGGGGGCAGATCGGTCGGTGGGGTAGGCCTGGGCGGCAGGGCGTCCACTGGAGAGACAGGGGATGAGGGGCGCTGCGTGACCGACCCATGGTCTTTGGCACTTGCCTCTGCATCCGGCACCGCAACGTTGGTCGGAACAGGGCTGGCGTCCGCGTTCGGACTCTCAACATCGGGGCTGCAGCCACGTGCCGCCTGGCGCCGCGCGGACTGGGTGATGCGGTCCCAACGTGCAAGCAGGTGGGCCCGGTACGCTGGATGCTCCATACTCCCGGCCTCCGCCCCGGTCAGACGGCTGGGCGTGGAGAAAGCACCCATCTCGAACTTGGGAGGCTTGGGCTTCGGCTTCACTTCCTCCACGTCTGGCACATCACGCCCCGCTGTGGTCTTCGAGGCATCCGATTGTGAAGCCTCGACGCCGGCGCTTGCAACCCAGCCTTCAATGCGCTGCAGCAGGTCCTCTTTGCGGCGGAAGGAGACTGGGAGCTGCAGCTGGCGGCAGGCCTCTTTCAGCGCGCCGTTGCTGAGCGTGTGCAGGGACCGCTCCTCCGACATCTCTATCAGCATTTGCTTCAAGCAGTCAACATCCACCTCCTCCACGTCAGCCTTGGCAGCCGCACCGGCCGCGTCATCATTGCCATCGTTGCTGTCCTTTTCAGCCTCAGCTTCCATCTCCGCAAGGTCTTCCAGCTCCGTATCGACCTCCCCACAATCCATGGGCGCCTATGCAACAGCGCAAAGCGACTGAATCGATGCGGAACTCTCCAGCTTCGGAGATGCATTCCGGCACAGGTGATGTTTGGCTGCAGGAAGTGTCCCCCTAAATTTCACCCACTCTCTATCGTGGGTTGAAGCAACACCGGCCACAGGCCCTAGCAGAGCCCATTCTCCCGGCCTTTCATCAGAGTAACAAAATGGAAACAGCAAAAAATTGCCACTATCTCCTACGGTTCTGTGAGAGGTACGTATCTTGGGGCATCACTACTATTGATCACCACTGGCCTGCAGCCCAGCGAGAGCTTCTGGGCTGCAAAACCTCCCTCTCCCATCACTTTGACACCTTATGCAAAGGCCAACAGCTGAAAGCTCCATGCCTGGGACTGGTGCAATGGATGTCAACAATATGCATAGCTCCGGAGCTTAGGATGTAATGTGCGAAGACAGATGGAAGGCAAGAACATCACCTGAGAGGAAAATGAATTGCTCACATCAATGTTACTTTGTTGTCATCAAGCTCATGGGCTTGTTCCTCTCTCCAAAGCGAAGAGGACTAACATCCAACCTAACAAAATAGCAAACACTGTACAAATACGGGTAATTCTACAAACAACATGAATGGCACGGCCAACCTAGGATTGCCATCCATTGTCTGTGTCCATTTTTGCGACTCCGTGGACACACGTTCAACGCATTGAACACACCAAAATGAACATAAGCTGAACACATGGAACAAATCTTGTGCTCTGCACCAAAGTGGCCAAAGTGAGCACAGAAGGAACGGTTTGGCCAACACAGAGAGGTGTCAATAACATAGAGGGTGCCCACGTCCCCTGCTTGGGACAAGCAGAAACAAAGTGTAGTGGAGAGCATGAGGAGCAAATGTCATCTGTTTCAAACACCACCACAAAAAGATAGGGAGCTTGGTACACATATGTAGTGAGGGATGCTTTGTGTATGCGGACACACAGATGAGCAGAAGAGGAACATCATGTGTGAGATGCATAGGAGAGCAGAGGAGTGGCCAAACAAATGGTACATGAAAGGATTGCAGGGAGTTGAGGCATATGCATTGCACAAGGTGGAGTCTTTTCAACAAGCAAGCATAGAAACTAGACAAACAGTGGACTATCCCAGTTTTGTTGGCCACAGGTATTCTAAGGGCTCCTTGTAGACTGTCACGCGAGGTTGTGAGTGGCCACTAAGCATTTGGGTTGGACAGAGGGTGGAACTTGCAAATGGACGGTGTTATGGGCAGGATTGTGGACAGAAAGAGCTTAGAGAGGTAGAGCTTTGTTTCCATGTTTGCCTCTGTCCACCAAACTTGCCGCTCATATGCGCCCACCCATTTAGGTGGACCAGGCATGAGACACAACTACGGTGGATGCATAAGGGGTGTGCATCTTGCTTCTTTCAATTTTCATTGATCATTCTGCAATCAAAGACGTGAAGGGGAGCAAATTCTTGAAAATTGAAACATTTACAAGAATTGCACAAATTTCAAATTTTTGCATGTCTTCACATGCAGATTCAATCCTTGGGCAGGGGGGATTGCGACAACCTTTTCTTCCTACCCTCCGCCACAGAAATTGATGAAAAAAATAGGGGTCCAATGTGATTGTTTCTTGTTCCATCCGATCATTGGTTATTAAGTGGTTAATTGAGTAATCAGCAACACTAATTCCAAATCTTAACGCGGTGCTCAAAGCGGTGGAGGTGATGGCGATTCCCCCTCCCAGTCGTGTCCTACACAAGCGAGCCTCTTTACACAGCAGAAGGCTTGCATTGGAAGCGGTGATGATACCTACATTCCAGCACAGGACTCGCACCAAGAATCTTGCTCCCGGATTGCCCCAGGGACAGAAATTCCGCATCACTGCTCAATGCTGCATGCAAAAGTGTTGCTGCCCTTTTGATAGCCGGTTCCTTCCTTGTTGCACGGTGGCAGCACCTTTGTTGTCTACCTCTTCGTGAAAGGAATTGGTGGGTCCACAGGTAACAGCACATGCCAAGTAATGTTGGAGGCAAGTATAACTCCACCCATGAGGGCGTAACAAAGGACAAGCACCCATAACCAAGGGCTGGGGGCCAAGGCATGGAAATGGCATGGTGCCAAAGAGTGTCCTGGTGGTGGTGGTGGTGGGAGGTGGAGGTCATACAGCCCATATGTTCTCACGGGCTCTAGACCGCCACTTGAGCCAGACACACCGAGTACGCCCCAACCAAACACATCATACCAGTACCTCAGCAGGCGGTCAGTGACATGGATTCTGAGCTGGCAGTCCCATGTCCTGGCATCCTCCTGCCAAGCCCTTCAGGGGTTGGGTGGTGGCCGTGGCGGTGGTGTGGATCCCCCTTGTCAGTGTTCGGGTGAAAGCGTTTCGGAAAATGTGAAAGATAGGATCGAATTTCCGTTGTTTTGCTGGGGTCTGTGTGGCCCTTGTCTCTTGGGGTGCCCGTCTTGTAGTGTCAAGTTGAAGACGGCCCAGCCTGCAACCCGAAACAAAGCCGACATACGGCGCTACAGAACGCGGCAGCAGACATCCAAGGCAGAGACAGGGGGCACGGAAAAATTGAGGAGGGGACAGGACCTCTTCTGCTTGGACCTCCGTCCTGTGCTCAGCCCCTGCGCCACTGCCCACCTTTTTCACACCCGGGCGCGCTGGGGCCCGCTCTGTGCCAGTCTCCAGCTTCACATCCCCCGCTTTCACCCGCCGCCGAGCCTTTGCAGGCGCCGGCGACTCTGCCCCGGAACTGCAACCGGTGCCACCGGTTGTGTTGTCGCGAGTGCGTTTGACTGGCATGCGTTTGCGCCGCACTTGGGGGCTGTCGTAGCCCGAATCCCCGTGTTCCGATGCCTTGACGCGCGGCTTGCCTACGGGCGATTCCATGTCATCTGACGCCTCGCAGTGCGGCGTGAGCGCCGGCGCCTCCTTGTCCTCCGAGGCAGTCGGGTCCGGCTTGAGCACAGGCGACCCTTGTTCTTCTTCGGCAGCCTTGCACTGCGGCTGGAGCGGTAGCGTCTCCCTGTCTTCCGCAGCCTTGAAGCGCGGCCGCAGCCCTGCAGGTCGAGGGACAGAGTCAGGGCAGGCGTCGGCAGCCTCCACCTTCGCTTTGGCGTCTTGGCTGCCGGAGACCCGAGCGACGGAATCGGCCAGCGGTTTCCGCACGACACGCTTCCGTGCGTGCGGCGTGGCCGTCAGGGGGCCGCACGCAGAAGAGGCCTCAGCGGTGGGAGGCTGGCTGGAAGCTGACGCAGGCTCGGGTGGCGTGGTGGGGCCTGGGCAGCGGTCAGGAGAGGCTGCCAGACTAGGGGCTGCCCTGAGCTCCGCGGGGCGGGACAGGGGGGCAGCCAGGGTGGCTAGCGAGCAGATGGAGGGCACGGTCCGAAACGAAACGTTCTCCTCGTCTGGGAAGGCGCTCGCCGCCGCGCCTTTTGCCTTGGGCTGTCTGTTCCTTTTGGGCTGACTGGGGCCTCTGCCAGAGGCCTGAGAAGCTTTTGGCGGCGGCTTTTCGCGCCGGTGTGGCCGTCTGGCTGCTCCGGACGGGGCCTTGCTGTCCATCCCGGCCTCCGCGGGCTCACTGCCCTTCGCCTTCTCAGTGGTCTCCATGGAAGCCTCACTGCCCTTCGCCTCCTCTGTGGTCTCCACAGAAGCCTCACTGCCCTTCGCCTTCTCTGTGGTCTCCACAGAAGCCCCACTGCCCTTCGCCTTCTCTGTGGTCTCCACAGAAGCCTCACTGCCCTTCGCCTCCTCTGTGGTCTCCATGGAAGCCTCACTGCCCTTCGCCTTCTCTGTGGTCTCCATGGGAGCCTCACTGCCCTTCGCCTTCTCAGTGGTCTCCACAGAAGCCTCACTGCCCTTCGCCTTCTCTGTGGTCTCCATGGAAGCCTCACTGCCCTTCGCCTTCTCAGTGGTCTCCACAGAAGCCTCACTGCCCTTCGCCTTCTCTGTGGTCTCCATGGGAGCCTCACTGCCCTTCGCCTTCTCAGTGGTCTCCACAGAAGCCTCACTGCCCTTCGCCTCCTCTGTGGTCTCCATGGGAGCCTCACTGCCCTTCGCCTCCTCTGTGGTCTCCATGGAAGCCTCACTGCCCTTCGCCTTCTCTGTGGTCTCCATGGGAGCCTCAGTGCCCTTCGCCTTCTCAGTGGTCTCCACAGAAGCCTCAGTGCCCTTCGCCTCCTCTGTGGTCTCCACAGAAGCCCCACTGCCCTTCGCCTTCTCAGTGGTCTCCACAGAAGCCTCACTGCCCTTCGCCTCCTCTGTGGTCTCCATGGGAGCCTCAGTGCCCTTCGCCTTCTCAGTGGTCTCCACAGAAGCCTCAGTGCCCTTCGCCTCCTCTGTGGTCTCCACAGAAGCCCCACTGCCCTTCGCCTTCTCAGTGGTCTCCACAGAAGCCTCACTGCCCTTCGCCTCCTCTGTGGTCTCCATGGGAGCCTCACTGCCCTTCGCCTTCTCTGTGGTCTCCATGGAAGCCTCACTGCCCTTCGCCTTCTCTGTGGTCTCCACAGAAGCCTCAGTGCCCTTCGCCTTCTCTGTGGTCTCCATGGAAGCATCACTGACCCTCGCCTCCGCAGTGGTCTCCATAGAAGCCTCACTGACCCTCGCCTTGCCTGTGGTTCCCATGGGAGCCCCACTGCGCTTTGACTCCTCTGTGGTCTCCCCAGTAGTCTCACTGCCCTTCGCCTCATTGCTCCCCATTGAAGCCTCGCTGCCCTTCGCCGTGGTCTCCACGGGAGCCTCACTATCCTTGGCCTCTTCCTGGGTTTCTGTGCACAATGTGCTTGCATGCAAGGGGCTCTGATTGCCCTTCGCCTCCGTGATGTCTATGACCTGGGTACCTGCTTGTCCAGGCGCCTCTCTGCCCTTCACCTCCTCCGCGCTTTTCGTGCCCCTCAGGGTTTGGGGTGAGGCTTCACGAGCCTCCGTTGACGTCCCTCCCTCGGCTTCACAAGCCTTCGTTGACTCGGTGCCTAAGTGTCCATCTTCCACCATCCCGGTATCACGCTCCGATGCCGGTAGCCGACTGTCCTGTAGGTTTGCGGCGTGAGGCCGTGTCTGGGCCTCTGCCATTTTATCCACGTCGTTGTTGGGTCCTAATGTTGCATAATGCATGCTTCCTTTTGTTTCAACCATGTTGTCCTCATCCCTTTGGAGTGGTGCTAGAGAGGCGCCCGCATCACCGGGGCTTTCTTCGGCCGCACGGCGCCGCTTGGGCCGAGGCGGGGGGTCCGGTAACCAAACATCTTCTTCTTGCAAGTCCACTCCACTCTCCCGCGGCCGAATGGAACCTGCCACAAAGTCCCGGAAACCCGCATTGGCCTTGCGGGTGCGACGAAGGTTGTACTTCGGAGGATGGCTTTCGGTTGGTTGTTGACTTGTGGGTGTCGGTAAGGTGGTTGCCAAAGGCAAGGGAGGTGGCGAAGATGTGTGTGTTGCGTTGGGAGGCGGGGTGGTAGTTGTTGGTAAGCAAGGTGCTCGTGGTGGGGTTGGGGTTGTGCGCACGGCGTTGGCAGGTTGAACTTGAGGTGTTGAACTGGTTGGTGATGGCAAAGTAGGAGGTGTTGGTAAGTTGTGTGGTGGTGGTATTGCGAGGGACTTATGTTTGGCAATGGGAGGTTGAACGTCGGGTGTTGCCAAGGTATGCGTTTCGGAAGGTGTGCCTTGCGCATCGACTACCGGTCCTACATGTTCAGGCTGTGAAATGGTCACGGTCGGGGTGCTTGCGAGTTGAGATGCGATCGGCGTTTCCGAGGCTTGCGGGGCACTACATGAGGGCAGGGGTGTGGATTTGCGAGGTTTGAGGAGTGTCTCGGGAGTCGCATTTAGGCTACACGGAGTGGACAAATTGGGCGGAATGAAGGATGCCGGTTGAGGGAACGTCGGGAGGGTAGGGGGTTCGGTAAGCGGCGTCGCATATGTCGGGAAACCGGGTGCGAATGGGATTGTGGGTGCAACTGGAGTGGGTAGGGGCATAGAAGCGGCTTGAGGGAGCAAACTTTGAGCCATGTGAAGATGCAGTGCATGGTTGATGAGTTGTTGGGTGGTCACGGCAGGAGTGACTAGCTCTGATACAATTGGGCTTTGTAAGTTGGCCGTTGGCAACCCATCCAACTTAATGGGCGCAACACCTACCGAATTCATAGCATTTGGACCACAAGGCCGTTGTTGAGCACTCGTCACAACGGGCGCAACCACGTTGCTTGAAGAAGCACAAGCATTAGAACTTGCTTGGGAACTCGCCCTAGCGAAGGCATCCAACATCCAACTTGGTAGTGGTGCTATACCACCGCCAAGGTAAGTTGATATGTTGTAAGTGGACATGCATATCCCTATGAATGAAGGAACACAAACACAAAGGATGAATGTGCAAATGCCCGGTGGGACCCCGCCTCTTCTCACATGTACCAAGCTCTTCAAGTCCCGTTTGAACCCTTCCCAAATAGCAATACTTTATTAGTTTTGGTGCGAAAATCGGATGGGTCTCTCAATTTTTTTTCTAGTGGGTCTTCCATGGGGGTTCCACGTGAATGAACCAGACATGATCCCTTCAATGAGTGAGACCTTGCGCCCTAGGGTATGGCGGGAAGAATGGTTGCCAACAACACGACAAGTGTAAATATCCCTTGCCAAATGACGTAACCATCATAATGATAATGGGGATGAGGACGAGGATAATGATGACGAGGATTGCACATGAACAGTTGTCTTTGAGCGGTAGAGGTCACCCTCATCTTGCCCGCCACGTCGTAGGGTCAAGTCGAGAACAAAGGCACCTCCCGGGAAAATTCCCGAACGACAACAGCGAACCTAGGGCACAAAAATCACAAAACTAACCCAACAATACAACAACGACAATGCGCGCAAGATAGAAAAATATTGCTTGCTGCAAGCTCTCGGGCAACAAATAGACAAAGATCGAAGCCAAGAGGTAATCAGTAATTGAAGTACGTAGATTTTCGTCTTTTAAAGTTCCAAGTTCCTCTCAAGAACGTGATGGACCATACTTGAAGCTACAAAAAAGGGTCATAGGTCCGGCTTTCGTGCCGATCCCCTTTTTTGAGAATGCCCCCGTGGCTTGGCAAACCACAAATGGATCCACGTTAATTCAAGGGCCCACTTGCCCATTTGTTGAAAACTCGGAACTCATGCTGCAACCACACTCTCCTCTACTCTTGCTTGTTGCGCAATGCCGTTCGTTCGCACG
Source organism: Eutreptiella sp. 'Long Island Sound 2002' (assembly GCA_964036045.1). Classification (NCBI taxonomy): domain Eukaryota; phylum Euglenozoa; class Euglenophyceae; order Eutreptiales; family Eutreptiaceae; genus Eutreptiella; species Eutreptiella sp. 'Long Island Sound 2002'. Next base: position 27,067,889 of record OZ038397.1, on the reverse strand, counting down.
TGTGTTCGGTCGTTGGGAAGACTCACATTGGCAACATGGCACCAAGAAGGCAAAATCCCAAAGACTACCACGTGACCTTCAAAAGTCCTCTAGAAAGGTAGTCGCTCATCTTGGTGTGAATCTTGGACCCTCGGCTCAAGCTATTCGGGGGAATCAAGTCGGTGACGGTGCCCTTTTCGGCGCGAAAACAACTCCTCTCCGGGGCCTTAGAGGCAAAGGGTTGTGCGTTTCTTTACAACGCAAAAAAAGTGCCACAAGAAAAAAGCCCCAAGAAGAATTAGGATGCCTCATTAACAATCAAAACTTCTTCAACGTCTGCAAAATGCGTGAGCAAGAACCAAAGACACGAGGCATTCCCAAGTCAACAAAGTTGGCACACCCATTTCTTTTCGACTGAGCAGAGGCTAAGCGACGTGCAAGCGGCCTACTTGATACATTTTGCACCAATATGCCACATTGACGAGCGCCCTTTCGTGTCGTGCATACTTCTTCCCAATCAATGCTGATCATAAACCACCAAAAGAAAAACGCATCTTGTTGCATAGTTTAATGACCCGGCGCTGTGATGGGTCAATCCATGGGAATGCAATCCTCTTGAGGGCTCCGGCTACGAGAAATGTTGAACTTTGTTAAGATAGACACACATTGAACTTGTGTTACCACTTGCTTAATCTAGGTGAGGGTACCCTACCAGCAAGAAGCTTGGCATGTTGGTGTGGCATTGCTTGTAGGCTTGTAAAAAAGCAGCTGGTCATCACTCCCAAGAGAGTGCTCTCGACTCAACCCATCCTCACTCTCATCACTTGCCACCCCCAAAAGGTTGGATGTCGTCATAAGTGGATCCAATTGTGCAGACCACTTAAATTCCAAATAAAATTGTTTGGGTTGTTGCATTATGTGTCCTTTTGTTGGGGATTTCTCTTTGGACAATATTGGAAAAAAGGGAGAAAAGCTTTGCGGCAACACGAGTTGCGAGCGGTGGGAGCGACCATGCGATCGCACCGCCCACAATTTCAGGGTGGAATCCTCCCCCCTCAGCAGCCTGGGTCCTGGCCTAGCGGCAGGCATCGGTTCTTGTAATGGTCTTGTCCTTGGTTTGATTCTGATTATCCTTGTCGAAATCCTTCATTTTGATCTATCTCCTTCTAACGTCTGCGAAGCACTCAAGAACAATAACCAAAAATTAATATCATCCCGTCAATCTGTAAAAACATTTTGAATGTAAAATACATACCTAAATTATGCTTTCTGATATGCCTACTTTATTCTGATCTGGCCTGTGCTACGCATGCGCGACACACGCGATCGCACTAGCGATCTTTACTCTGTGTCCTATTACACTCCCTTCCCAAGCTATTTGCTGGGGCTTACCTCAGCAAATGGCTGACTAAGGAAAATTTCTGAGTGTCTATTTTTTTTCGAAGTCGGAGATCCTGGTAGATTCGCAACGTGAGCTGCACAACAAGGTTGACCGGCTTCTACAAGAGGCTTCCGGCTCAACCGTGGCTGCTGCGCGCCAAGCAGACGCTCAGACTGGCGCGACCGAAGGCGCTCAAGTTGTTGCGCGGCGAGCAGACACTCAGAATGGCGCGACCGAAGGCGCCCAAGTTGTTGCGGGGCGAGCAGACACTCACAATGGTGCTACCGAAGGCGCCCAAGTTGCTGCGTTGCGCAATTACTCTGCAAATGGCGCTGGCGAAGGCGCACAAGGTGCTGGTTTGCGCAAGTACAGGCAGCATGGCGCTAATCACGGCGCCAAAGCAAGGCTAACTGCGACAGAGGCCCGCACGCGAAGAAATGTGCGTGCCAGCGCGCACTGCGCCGCCGATGAAGGCGCTGTGGCTGTGGTTGACACGCCAAGCTCCTGCGAGGCGAGCCCTGGGCCCACCAAGCAGCGTGGTAAATGTTGCGGCAAACAAGTGCGCCAGCAGCAAGCTGCCAAGACCCTCCTCGCGCTCTTGGAGGACATGTCCCAGCCAAAGTGGGACAATGGGCAGGGCGCAGCAAAGCAAAGACTGCGAGGGCGCTAATTGCTTACAGTTGCGCTGTAATTTACGCGCCTGTTGTGCATCTGATTCACATGGCATGCATGTGCAAATTGACTCAGTCAACGAAGCTCATTTTGCCTGTTGTAAGTGCCCTAAGCGCCTTCTCTTATGGCGCTGATGCATGGGCTTATCTTCTTTTTGTATGAGGGCTTATATGCTCAGTGATATATGTCACGGCCAGGCTGTTTGTTAGCGCCAGTGGCCCATGATGCAAGTATAACACCTGGTGGCGTCCCTTGGCGCTACTTCGCTTTTGCTGAGCACAGGCAGAGCACTTACGTGCACATTTGTAGCACCAAACATGACTTCTCATGTTTTGTTTGTGCTGTGCATGCTAGAGCTTGAGGTCTTTTGCTTTTCTAGTCTGTTGTGTGTTTTTTTTAAAACACAAAACAGCAGGGAAAGTGAAACCCCACACACGTGTTTTGGCTTTTCTTGTCTGTGGAGTGTTTGTTTTTTTGTTCAAACAGCCGGCAGTCAGAGAAACAACAGCCAGCAGGGCAGCTCTGTTATTTTCCTTTTTATTTTAATATTAAAGGATCTATCCAGTGGCTGAGTTTTTTAGTGGGTATTCCTGTTGTGGTTGTCTTGTGTTGAATACTTTAAAGGTGAGCCCCACATACTCCCTCTGGGAGATGCATAAAAGCATTTTTGACTCAGCCCCACTCCTTATACTTGCAGCACCCACTTTGTTTGTGTACAGTAGACAGCCCACAGTGGGGTGCTGAGCAGCAAGCATGCGCTGTGCAAGGGCTACCACTCCTATATGTTTTTTTATCAAACATTTCAAGTCTAGCAAAGTCTTGTGTAGACTATGAAATATTTTAGGAGGGGAGTGTAATAGGATTGAGAGCATTAGCCAGTCCTGCAGGCGCATGCGCCAGATGTCGCGATTGCATGGTGACGAGTACAGGCTTAAACAATTATTGTCTATTCACATTGCATTATGAGCCTGATTTTTAATTATCAGTTCTTCAAGCATTTTATTTATGTCTTTTTGCTTAGGCATGAATCAGCGTAAAAACTGAACCACTAGTTCACTATCAATCACAATTCAGTGGTTCCGTGTCGTGCCGCTGGAGTTTGGGTTATCTGGGATCATTGGGATCATCGGAGGTATTTGTAGAACATGGAAAACCAATCAGACTCCAATTACATTCTGCAGCGATCCGTGTTGCCGATCGCCCACAAGAAGCGCCACTGTGAAGAGCGCAGATTTTGCGCTATCATTTGGCAAATGGCGATTTTAGCGCATCGCTAAAGGTCTCACCTTCTGGCGCCTATAAATCAGGCAATCTGGCACCAAATCCCAAAATTTTTATATAGGCCAGTAGCAAGGGTCTCAATCAAGAAAAATCCAGAAAAGACCACAAAATCAAAGAGAAATCCTTGCAACTGTGAAGGACGGGCGCTTTTGCGCCGGCATTTGGCAAATCACCCTATTTAAGGGTGTATTTAGAGTTGAAAGCAAAGAAAATTTTGCAGGAAGTGCAACAGCGCGTACATAGCTGCAGGAAGTACTGCAAGAAGTGTAGTGATCGTGCAATAGCGCGCAGCCAAAGCTGCAAGAAGTGCGTGCGACTGTGGGCAGTCGAAACCCATGCTTCGGGAAAGTGTGAAAATGGTGAATGAGGTGATGGATGAGCTCAAAAACGACAGCAGATGACGCTGTGCTTGTTGGATGATCAGGCTGCAACTGCCGGGGTACCCGCGGATACCAGAGGTACTCTAGTGTGCCGAATAGAAGTCCCTGGTCTCTTATTAATTTTTGGGCTTTTGAATCGGCTCTGTTCTATTATTGGGAACCTGGTCGCCGGTCCTTGACGCGTTGCACCAGATGGACGCGCTGCACTAGAACGACTTGGCGATGACTCGCAATTCGCACAAGCATCACAAGATGTTGCTTCCTCAAGCTCAAGTGCCCTTGCCGCCCAACCCACCACCAATGCGGCACCAAAAAAGCCAAGGCCAATGCCAAGTTCGAGAGGTACAGGCAAGCTGAAGCACCCGGCAAGGGGTACCATGGCACCTATCCATCACCACTTCCGTCCGTCACTAGAGTCGCTAGTACTTACTGCAAGATTGATATTGCCCCCAGATGTGTTTGCTCCATTCTACCAAGGTTACATACAAGATGACAAGTCCGCCAAGTGTTGTTGCCCATGCATTGCATACTTTGTTGCTCGCCCCTCCTCTGTGGACAACCCGCTCTCTCAATAGAACCCGGTTGCGAGCGTGAAGTGTCCGTGCAAGGACTCCGAAGCCCACCCCAGTCTCTTATTAGTCACCGGTCTTCTATTGGGCACACTAGAGTATCTCCACGCCACAACAGAGGCTGTGATTGCGTGCCGAACATGCACCGCCGCCTGATCAGATCCTCCAGCTGTGGCCACCGACCGCGTGAGGGTCACAAAGAGAAGGTACTTTTCGAAGCAAATGTCGGGCAGTTGGTGTATTTTCGTGAACAGTAACAACTTGTGGTTCACAGGTTACGTCATCTATGGCGGTTGAGATCCTCGCGAACTTGGATTTTCATAATCCACTGCTTCTGACATTGTTTCCTTTACTGTTCAAATAGAATCACTTCAGTGGCAGTATGGTGTAGACAACTATCCAAAAAAATTTTTAAGTCAATAAAATGTGTGTGTGCTCTCGTCACCCATCCTGGATACCTTTCTGTGCCTCAAGCTAGCATTGCTTTTCTATTGGTTTCTAGCACGCCTTTGAAGCAACCACGGCAACCGCACAGCGCCACCACCCATGTATATATATATATATCCTCTAATCTACACCCCCCTCCCAACTCTAGGTGGCTCCACCATACGGCTCTAAGGTACATGCAAAGGGTACAACTTGGTGCATACACGTGGCGGAAGGGGCTAAACTTGGTCAAAACGGGCTCCTATTGGGCTCAAAACACTTGGTTGAGCATGCCAAATGGTCTACGATCACTTTTGGGAAAACACATTTTTGACCCATTTTTGACCCATTTTTGGTCCCACAACGTCCCATTTGCAAGGCATTTTGGCCTTTTCCATGGAGCAAAATGGGTGATCTCGGGTGCAAACTGGGCTAAAAACACTTGTTTGAGCATCCCAAACGGTGAACGATCACTTTTGGAAAAATGCGTTTTTGACCCATTTTTGACCCATTGTTGGTCTTGAAACAGCCCATTTTCATGGCATTTTGGGACTTCCCATGGGCCAAAACGCGTCACCACGGGCTCAAAACGGCTAAAAACACTTATTTGAGCATCGCAAGCAGTCCGGGAACAACTTCGGAAAAAATCATTTTTTTCGCCCCGGGGACCCTGATGGACCCACCGTTGGCCCCAACCGTGCGTGGGCCGTGCTGCCCTCCGGCTGCACCAAGTGACCACTTGTACGGTTGTCTAGGTGGCTCGTTGGGCAATTCTGAGGCTTGGAAACCACAAAAAGTTGGGGGTTGCGGGTGGACTAGGTGCCCTCGGAATTCGGTTTTGAGCCACGTTGCCCAAGATACGGCCCGTGCTTTGTTTCGGGGTGCTGGTGCACATGGCGCAGATTTTCGGGCTTTTTGGCGCCTTTTTGGGCCGTTTCTCGAAAATATCGTGGAGTTGAAGGGCACTAGAGGGCCCTTTGACACGGGGAAGTCAGGCCACACATGGAATGTAGCCACTTTTTCCCTTCGTTTGGGCGTTTTGCCCGAGTTTTGGGGCTAACTTGGGCGAAAAAAGGCTTTTTTTGGCCCAAAACTACACAGATCTAGGAGGGCAGCTCCCAACTTGGCGCCCACGCCCCGGGTCGCCACCGGTGAGTTCTTGGCTCAAAACTTGGATTTGGCAAGGGCACCACCTAGGCTCCAAGATGGCCACATGGGCAAAAGATCCAAAGCGTTGGGACAAAGCAATGGCCAAAACGGCAAGGAGACGTGTTGTTGTTGTTGCTTGTTGTTAGCTAAATTTAAGGGGAGAGGGGTGAAGTAATATATATATATATATATATATATATATATATATATATATATATATATATATATATATATATATATATATATATATATATATATATATATATATATATTCCTTTGGCTACTAGCGCAACGGTCTTGTCCGGTCTGGATTTTTGTGCAAAGTGTTACTTTTGTGTGAAGGGTTGGGTCAGGGGTATTTGCATGTGGCGGATCTTGTGGTTTTGGTGTTTTTTGATGATTTAATGAAGGTTTAGAGTTTTGCATGTAGACCAGTTTGGCAGACCACAAGACCGGTCTAGACCGGTCTTTGTACCAACTCAAACGAACTGGGCGGTCCGATCAGTTTGCGCAGCTCACCACACTTCACACAACATGCACATACGACACACCTACAGAGCGTGCACACACATACCACCTGCTCCGCATGTTGCATGGATGTTTCCCTAGGGTTCTCAGGGTATTACAACACCTTAACATTGCATGATGGTCATGTAAATGTAGAGCCATTGTGACAGATCACCTTATGCAGTTCGTCCAGAGACCGGTCTGCACCGGTCCAGACCGGTCTCCGTGTCAACTAGTATGAACCGAGCGGCCCAACTACTTGGACAACCACACTGCAGTTTATGATGGTGCAGGTGTCTTGCAGTCTCCCTGCTTTGCCATGCTTGTGTATGCATACTCCCCAAAGGACCTTAGGCCACCATGATGGTTTAATAGGCTTTGTCGTGTAGCACAATCCGTTTATGACATTTCGCGCAGTTGGTACGCAGACCGGTCCAGACCGGTCCGGACCGGTCTTCATCTAAACTGAAATGAACGGACCGGTCCGACCGGTTCGTGCAGTTCGTGCAGTTTGTGCTTTTTTCTAGTGTTCAACATGTTTTTCCACCTTTTTGCTTTAGTTTCTTCCTTGCCATGCCTGTGGAAGGTCCCGGTCAAGCCCTCCCCCATGCCACCAAGGATGATAAGGTGGTCCCCCACGCCTTCAAGAACATCGAGAGAGGGCAATGGGTCGTTTTCTTGAAGAAGGGCTCGCACGGAGCCCGTTTCAGTGGGTTGGTGTCCAAGGTGGAAAAAGGGAAGGTGACACTCACAAACACCAAGGAATACACCGAAGACAAAAATGGAAACGTCAAGAGGCAACAAAACAAAGGGGATGTGGTGTTTGACGTTGAGACGGTTGTGGGGAGTTGGTTGATTCAGAAGGGAGGTGCCAAGGCAAAGACCCCCAAGGAGAGGGTGCAACAGCGGGCATCTGGGAGTCGGGCAGAGAGGTCCAAACGGCCTTTGGATGTGGACGAAGGTGATGAGGAGGATGGTGATGAGGAGGGGGAGGATGAAGAGGGGGATGACGAGCCCGAGGGCGAGGAGGGGATTGTAGATGAGGACCCGTCGAGCGAAGAGGAGGAGAAACCAAAGAAACAGGACAAGGGGAAGGGTAGGCGCAAGAAAAGTTTGGCACAAGAGTTCTTCCAATGGGTCCGCTAAGGTCAACCCCATGTTCCTGCAGAAGCAAAGGCAAATGGAGGCCCAGCTACAAGCTAAGTTGGATGCTAAGAAAAAGCCCGATGATGATTCCGGGCCGGGTCAGGGTGGTGGTGATGCTGGCCTCGGCTCTGATGTCCCAGGCACAGCCTAAAGCGCCCCGGACCACTTTTCCATGGTGTTGCCGTGGTGAAGCAGGCCGGTGGTGGTGTTCGCTTCTCCAATACTTTCTTCAAACATTCGGACCGTCTCACGTTGTTTGTTCGACGAATTGCAACAACGCCCAGTGCATGCGACCTTCTCAGTTTGTGAGGAAGAGGCCACCCCCTGCCCCTCCATTCCCCCCCCCCCGTCCCAAAGAAATAGAAATAGAAATAAAAATAGAAAGTAGCCAATGGGGGGACAAAAAGGTAAAGAATAGGAAAAATCAACAAACAGCGTAAACAGCGTAAACTGCGTAAACTGCTCGGACCGGACAGTTTAGATGAGTTGATGCAGTTTGTCCAAGGACCGGTCCGGACCGGTCTGTACCGGTCTTCTCGTAAAGTGAAACGAACCGCGCGGTCCGGCAAGTTCGTGCAGTTTGTGCAGTTTGCGCAGCAAATTTCCTTTTCCCTCTTCTGCAGTCAAATCATTACACTATGCAATCGGATTGGGAACCACGTCCCTTGGATCCTGATGAGGCTTTGTATGACTTCACCAAAGGTGTTGCACGAGGCACAAGCCTATTGGAGGGTACATGCGCCGCGGACACACCGGTCACGGTGTATGAGTACATGATGCGGCCCATCATGGAGTGCATGGACATTTGCCTCCGCGCCAAGGGGCATGCCGACTTGGTCCCCTTGCTTCCCCGCTACATCCTTTTCCGACTAGGTCTCGGAATGCTACAACCCCGCCGCATTGATGACCTATGGGATAGGGATAGCATGTACTACAACCCCTACATGGAGTACCTCTTCCCAGACCGTGGGGCGTTCTACAAGTTGCAGCGCTTCGCGGATCCGGATGTGGATGCCCCGATTGAACTGTGCACCGAACAATGGCAGAATGGGTGGGTATTAGGTGACATTGTGTGTGGCGATGAATCTATCGTCCCACACAAGGGCCTATTCCTATTTAGACAATTCATCCCTCGGAAACCCCATACCACGGGGGTAAAATTGTATCTGCTGTGTGATGCTCAGGACCGGTACATTTATCATGTTTATTTGTACCGTGGTGCGATGCCTCGTGACAACCCCCCACCTCCAACCACCTATGCTGGCCATTACACCCCCACGGAGATTGTGCAGCTCTGGCATGATGTGGCACCCAGCAACCGGGTTTTGCTGGCGGACACCTACTTTGGTTCCCATGGTACAGCTAGGTCTCTAGCGGCACAGTCTCGACCCTTCTTGATGCTAATCCCCAAATCAGCGGATCTCGTTGAGCAGGGGGGCAAGGGGCTGCACCCTGGGAAGGTGAACACCGTGGTTCACAAGGAGGATGGGTATGCCTTGAGCATTTTCAAAAGCCCAAAGGTGGGCAAGAAGGCGGCACGTGCCGTGCCCTTGGTCACCAACTGCCACCATGGCCCCCATGTGTGGCGGAAACGTAGGTATCGCCTACCCGGCATTGTGGCCAATTACCGCACATTTGCACCCGGGGTCGATGTGTGCAACCAGCTGTGCTTGCAGCATCGGGAGGAGCGGCGGTTCCCAAACTGGTGGAAGGCCTTGAACGGCATGTTGCTCCGCATGGCATCCACCAACGCTTTTACCTCGTGCAAAGCGTTGAAACTTTGTGCCCCGGGGGAAACCATGCACAATTGGCAGTGGCGTCTCATGCGGTACATCTTTCCAGCCCGAACAATTGAGGTGCAGGCAAAGCACCTCCCTATCCGTGCCAAGCGAGGTACATGCGTGTGCTGTCGGGGCGGCACATCGGTGTACAAATGCCAAGCTTGTGGCGTTTCGCTGCACGTTGATTGCTTTGCGAAGTACCATCAGTAGGGCTGAAGGGCGGTCATATGGCATGGGGGGAAGTGCCCCATTGCGAAGCTCCCGCCGTATAATAGAGCTAACGACCCCGAATGCGGCCACCCCTCGACGGCTCTGGCTGGGGATGGAAGGCATTGGTATGTGGCACAAACAAACACACACGCGCAAACACACAAACACACGTACACCACACACACACACACACACACACACGCACATACACTATGAAGTGAAATGAACTGCGCAAACTGATCGGACCGCTCGGTTTAAGGGGTTTTATGCAGTTGGTACGGAGACCAGACCAGACCGGGCGGACCGGTCCGGACCGGTCTTCCGTGTCCCCGCACGAACTGCATAAACTGCTCGGTCTGCATAAACTGCATAAACTGCGTAAACCGGCGTAAAGTAGAAGTTTTGCTAGAATAAACTGCGCGAAACGGGAAGACCGGTCAGACCGGAAGACCGGACTTTATGAAATGCGTACCTGTAGCCAAAGGAATATATATATATATATATATATATATATATATATATATATATATATATATATATATATATATATATATATATATATATATATATATATATATATATATATATATATATATATATATATATATATATATATATATATATATATATATATATATATATATATATATATATATATATATATATATATATATATATATATATATATATATATATATATATATATATATATATATATATATATATATATATATATATATATATATATATATATATATATATATATATATATATACATATATACATATATATATATATATATATCCTCCAATCTACACCCCTCTCCCAGCTCTAGGTGGCTCCGACACACACCTCTAAGGTACGTGCGAAAGGCACAAAGTGGTGCATACATGTGGTGGAAGGGGCTAAACTCGGTCAAAACCGGCTCAAAACGGGCTAAAAACACTTGTCTCAGCATCCCAAATGGTCCGGGATCACTTTAAGAAAAACACGTTTTTGACCCATTTTTGACCCATTTTTAGTCCCAAAATGGCCCATTTTCAAGGCATTTTGGGAGTTTCCAGGAGCCAAAACGCGTCGCCACGGGCTCAAAATAGGCTAAAAAAACTTGTTTGAGCATCCCAAATGGTCCAGGATCATTTTTGGAAAAACACATTTTTGACCCATTTTTGACCGATTTTGGGTCCCAAAACGGCTTAATTTCAAGGCATTTTGGGATTTTGATGGATCCCCCCCGGCGACCAGGCGCCGCGGGGGGTACAGTGAAACCCTGGCCGGGGGGCAGCCGGGGCCTGCTAGGGCCGCGCCCCCCGCGGCATTTGGAACGGCCACCCGCGGCAGCGGCTCCTGCGGGGGCTGTGGCAGCGGCGGGCAGCCGCAGCGTGATGCTTCTTTGGCAGCACGTGCAGTCCGGCGCCCAGAGTACAACTGGTGGGCAAGGTGCAGGTGCGGTGAAACCCTGGCCGGGGGGCAGCCGGGGCCTACCAGGGCCGCGCCCCCCGCGACATTTGGAGTGGCTGCCCGCGGCGGCGGCTCCTGCGGGGGCTGTGGCAGCGGCGGGCGGCCACAGCGTGGTGCCAACCAGCCCGACGACGCCGCCGATAGAGGCCAGGTGCGTGCCTGCGACATGCCTGCGACGTGCCTGCGACTTGCCTACACAGTGTCCTGCGTAGTGTCCGAGGGGGAAAAGGGCAGGGGAGGGAGGGGGGGGCAGGGCGGGCGTAGAGGGACAAAGGCCGCAGGCGGGTGCAGTGCGACGTGCGTGCCACAAGCCCAGGGACCAGGGCACCAGGGGGCGGCAAGGTGAAGAGGGAGTGGGAGGGATGCCTCGCGTATTGCTCCGCGAAGGGTATGACAGGGGGGTAAAGGGAGGACGGGGACAGGGGGACAAAGGGCCAGGGACCCAGGGGCATGGGAAGGGGGGCAAGGGAGGACGAGGGAGGGCGAGCAGACAGGGGGCAGGACAGGGCCAGGGGGCCGGGGCAGAGACGGAGGGCAGAGAGGGAGCGCTGCCACGCGAATTGCTCCGCATCGTGCTCGCGCTGGCCGGAGGGCAGAGGGACAGAGGTGGCAGGGCAGGGAAGGGGGCGTGCCACGGCGGCATGAAAGAGCAAACGTGGGGCAGGAGCAAAAAGGTGCCCCACATCCGAGCGAGCCGCCCGCAGCGCGCGGGGGCACTGGACAAGCCGGGGCGCCGCGGCGTGCTGCCACAAGGCAGTCCGCCCCCGAAGGTGCATATATATATATATATATATATATATATATATATATATATATATATATATATATATATATATATATATATATATATATATATATATATATATATATATATATATATATATATATATATAATTATATATATATATATATATATATACATATATATATATATATATATATATATATATATATATACATATATACATATATATATATATATATATCCTCCAATCTACACCCCTCTCCCAGCTCTAGGTGGCTCCGACACACACCTCTAAGGTACGTGCGAAAGGCACAAACTGGTGCATACATGTGGTGGAAGGGGCTAAACTCGGTCAAAACCGGCTCAAAACGGGCTAAAAACACTTGTCTCAGCATCCCAAATGGTCCGGGATCACTTTAAGAAAAACACGTTTTTGACCCATTTTTGACCCATTTTTAGTCCCAAAATGGCCCATTTTCAAGGCATTTTGGGAGTTTCCAGGAGCCAAAACGCGTCGCCACGGGCTCAAAATAGGCTAAAAAAACTTGTCTGAGCATCCCAAATGGTCCAGGATCATTTTTGGAAAAACGCATTTTTGACCCATTTTTGACCGATTTTGGGTCCCAAAACGGCTTAATTTCAAGGCATTTTGGGATTTTCCATGGCCCAAAACGCGCCAGCACGGGCTCAAAATGGCCCAAAAACACTTGTTTGAGCATCCCAAGTGGTCTAGGAACAACTTTGGAAAAAATCAATTTTTTCGCCCCGGGGACCCTGGTGGACCCACCGTTGGCCCCCACTGTGCGTGGGCTAGCCGGCCCTCCTGCTGCACCAAGTGACCACTGGTACGGGGGTCTACGTGTCTGGTTCGGCGATTCTGAGGCTTGGAAACCACAAAAAGTGGGGGGTTGCGGGTGGACTAGGTGCCCTCAGAATTCGTTTTTGAGCCACCTAACCCAAGATACGCCCTGTGCTTGGTTTCGGGGTGTTGGTGCGCATTGCGCAGGTTTTTGGGTTTTTTTTTGGCGCCTTTTTGGGCTGTTCCTCGTATCCACATATCGTGGAATTGAAGGGGACTAGAGAGCTCTTTGACACAGTGAAGTGAAGCCGCACGTGCAGTGTACTCACCGTATCCCTTTGTTTGGGCGTTTCGGCCGGGTTTTGGGGCTGTTTTGGGCGAAAAATGGCTGTTTTTGGCCCAGGACTGCGCAGATTTGGGAGGGCACCTCCCGACTTGGCGCCCCCGCCCCGGGCCGCCACCGGTGAGTTTTTGGCTCAAAACTTGGATTTGTCAAGGCCACCACCTGGGCTCCAAGATGGCTAGAGTAGAGTAGAGACGGAGCGATGAGGCGGAGCAATGGCCAAAACGGTGAGGAGAAGTGCTTGTTGCTTGTTGCTTGTTGTAAAGAAGGTCCCTACCAGGACCGGCCCCCGCTGTGCCCCTTCCGCCTGTAACCCCTGCTGATTTACTCCGGATTAACGATTGCATTCCTCAATTTCCAGGGCCCAAATCCAAAAATATAGAAATAAAATCCTCCTTCAACCCTGAAACAGCAACCAGATCCCACAAGTACAGCAATAACCCAATTCACAATCCAAATCAGGCCGCGGGCTTTCGTTCAGCACACCGGTATTCCCACGGTGGCGGGCATGTACAAGAATTGCACCAAGGAAGAAAGCCCTGAAATTGGCATATGAACACAAATGAAGCAAAGTTGGGGAAAGAGGTAAACAGACACATTCACAACCATTAACCCCTCATTCCCTGGACTCAAGACCTTCCCTTGACTCACCAACATATTACCCTGAACCAGGTCAAATGAGATGGCTGAATACCATATGTCAAAAGTCACTACATAAACCCCAAAAATGTGTTCACTCCCAAGCCTCTAAATCCTAGCCCAATAGGTGAGGTGGCGTGTCATGGCCTAGAGTGGCACTCAGGACCATGCCCTACACTGACATAACCTTGGTTGGACTTGGAGTCGAATGGGCTTAGAGAAATGACCTATGAGTTTGAACTCATAACATGTCAAAAAACTGCCAATTCACACCATATTGGCCATATATCAAATATATGCTCAAAATTGAGGTTACTACTTATCCGAAGGCTCAAAGCATGCATGGAATCGAAGTCTAGTATTCATGGAGGATAGAGACCAAAGGCCAATGCCTATGTACATCCCCATTTCACCCTCGAAACCCCTTCGGATATGGGCGCCACGCACTGCCCAAGTCAGCCCATGATCTTGAGACCAATTCTTGAAATCCTTCGTGTGCCAAGCCAAATGGAGTACGCGATCCGGCATATGGTGGTGTTCAACTCCAAAGCATATGCCAACATATGAACAACATACCATGGTTCGACACTCCATAGGCTTCTTGCTGTTAGCTGACCAGGTGAGTACACAAAACGCAAAAATGAGCAAAAATTGAGGTCAAAAACATGAAAATATGCCCAAATACAAAGTTGTCATGATAGTATATCTCTATGCTCACCCATGATATCCGCTCATGATTCAATACACAAATGATTGGAACCATTTGCGAACAATTCCCCCACTTGGATCCCCAATCGGGCGCATGGAGATACCTTCGCCACTAATATCTACATGCCCCATGAAAATGGGAGTGCACCCATGGATCTCTTTGTCAAACATACCATGAGCAATACATATGCGGTAGACTTGGTCTAGCGCTTTGAATTCCACAATTGGGACATGGGCAAAGCCCTTGTCACGTATGGCTCCCCATCTCTTCGGCCACACGAAGATATATAACATGGGCGTGAGCATATCAAACATATACCATGCATACAACACATACCCTCAAAATATGGCTCCCACCATGATATGCCATGTCCCTCCATTGACATAACTTCACGTTAAAAATACGTAGGAACCCAAGGAAAGTTGCTATGCCACCCCAACACTCATGCGGCACACTCGAAAGTCGCATTAAACTATTCGGTTGCACGGTCCAAGAGTTATATATCACTTTATACCCTCTTGACCCTTATCCCTTGCTACACCGGGCATGTGTGCGCACCAAAGGCGTTTGATGCTTCCTAAATTAACTTGAGACTAAGGCGCTTGCAACCCAACCTTCCTTATTCTCTTTCCTCACACTCGCGCGTAGATATGGTCATTCAAAGTGGTCCCACGATTCACTTTTGTTTCCCTTATATCTCCAAGTCAAATGGGTGGCAAGTATAAGGGAAACCTGATTCGGGCATATGGAAAGGCGTACGACCACTCGAAGAAGTCCAAATCAAGTGCGGCGATGTCGAAGTCGAAAATCCGATTTCGACATCGCGAAAAATTCAGATTAAAATTTCGAGTGCTTATTTAGAAAATTGCGGAAGCAACGAACCCTTTGCTGATGAAATCTGACCCTTCAACGGAGTATCCGCCAAAATATCTGGAAATAACAGTTAACCAATCGGTTAACGCAAAATCGCGAGCCAACTGACAGTCGCCGATACATTGACTATCAGAACGGAAGGCTGAAAAATTACGGAAACATTATGATAATAAAACCCTGTTGATTCCTGATATTCCGATATATAAATCTCCGCTGGCGGTGCCTCGGTTCTGAATATGGCCGATCATAGCCGGAATGGCCAAACCTATCACACTATCACATCGGGTTAGTTCAGGTGGACGGGAGAGTATGATATCAGCCAATGGCGGCTTGCCGGCACATAGATACACACCCCAAGTGACCCCAAGATGGCCACGGGGGTCCGAACCGGCTTCACCCCCCTTCTCAGAGCGTTGTATCCGCTCGGAAACCAATGAAGAGAGGACGGGAGGACCCCAATGGGCTCCAACCCCCCCCTCCATGTCCCAAGGACACATGGAGGCCCCACACACGTCGTAGGCGTCCCCCATGCCCCAAGGGAGGGGTGAGGACACTGATACTCAGCGCCCTACGCCATATCCGGTCTCCTCTTGATCTACAACATGGACCAAGGGGATCAAAGATAGAAAAACGTCGTCGGTCGACCTAAATATGTATACCACAATGCAATATATATGTGGAGATCGAGTGAAGGGGGTATATGGCCGATCAAGGCCGAAAAATCCCCGGATGAACGCCCTCACTTGTCTCCCCATTCACAGAAACAAACAAAATGCCAAGGGGGATCCATTACGGTGCTACAGCAGCAACCAAATGGACCAATACGTCCTTGACATCCAAAGAAATATTCTTTTTCTTTAGGTAGTCCATCCAGACCGTGGTATACCTCGGCACGAAACTGCTCGGAGGTTCCCACGAATCCCTGGATGCGGCGAAACCCTTCCAACGGACTTTGTAAAGCCTACCCCCAGGCGTCCCCGGGTCCGGCTTGTCCGCCAGGATCCTCTCGGCGGTGAAGTCGTCGTCCTCACCCTCGTCGTCCGAGTCCACATCGCCGGCCGTGAACTCGAAGGTGACGGGACGTCCGCTGGGGTCTGGTGCTCGGGGACGAAGCTGGGTATGGTCGCGGTCCAGGATCTTGTTATTCCCCACACGAACTGCGTACACATCCTGCCCGACCTTCCGCACGATTACCCCCGGCACATACCAAGATGCCTGCCGATGCCTGGACAGGACATCCTTGTGGTGCCGCTCCACCCACACGGTGTCTTGGAGAGCATACTTCTGGACTTTTCCCTGCTTGAAGTACTTGGCCCTCTTGTCATGCTCGTCCTGTAGTGCCTTGCACACCTTGGCCGCCGTGTCGTCCGCCTCAGCCATCATGGCATTCGCATCCCGGGCAACTTTGCCATGGTTCATCCACGGGAGAGTGCGTGACACTCGATCCCGTAGGAACAGGATGCGATGGGGCGACAGTCCAGTGGGTCCCGGAAGGTCGTGATACGCCTGGAGCACTCTCCACAGCGAGTTATACCAGTTCCGGCCCGGTTCGTCAATGTGCAGCTGGCGGAACTTCTCGAACATCTGCCGCCCGGCCACTTCAGCACGGCCATTCGACCGGCTGTGGTATGCCACGGTCTTGGCGTGCCGAATCCCCATGTGCTTGCACATCGTCTTGAACCACGTCCCCACGAATTGACTGCCCCGATCGCTGCAGATGACAGCCGGGACATCGAAAATCGTCAGCCAATGCCTGATCATGGCATTAGCGACGGTCTTGGCCTGCAGCCCGACTCCATGTCCTTCTTGTCCTTCTTCTTGGACTTCTTGCCCGGGACTGCCACGATATACCCGCTGTGCCTGTCCACCGCCAGGATGACACAGTGGTAGGTCTCTCCGTCCACGGTGACCTCAGGCATGGCGAACACATCCATGGCCACGGACCGCATAGGGGCCTCCGGTATAGCCGTATACACCGGGTTGCCCGCTGTGGAGTGGTTGGGGCTCTTCGTGGCCCGACACACGGCACAGTCGCTGCAGTACCTATCCAGGATGGCGTAGTACCCCGGAGGGAACTTGAAACGCCACTCCAGGTCTTGCTGCATCTTGTCTCGGCCAGGGTGCATGAGCTGGGCGTTGTGCCAATGGTCAATGAGCTCCTCCACTCGGTTCTCGGGCACCAGCAGCTTGTCCTTGAGGAACAACTTGTCGCCATCCTCGGTCAAGCCCTCGGGCCATTCGTCGTCCGACGGGGCGCTCACGGCATTCCAGTACTTGCTCCAGTGCTCGGATGCCGCATAGTCATCCGACCAGTCCTCTGTGAGCACCGACCTGACTAGCTCTACAGGGGCCACCATCCACTGCTCGAGGGTTTCCTCTCGAATAGCTTGGACGCGGGCACCCCGGAACTTGGCCAGGTCCGTACGGTTCGCCATCACCACAAAGCACTTGACCCCCTCTTGCTCCATGACCTTCTCCATCTCGATGATGCGCTTGGCCTCCTCGGTTTCCTCGGCGTCCCCATGGCTGGATATGTCCATCCAAGCCTTGCCCGCGGGGTAGGACCATCGACTGAGGCAATCTGCCACAGTGTTGTCCTTCCCCGGGACGTACACGACGCTGAGGTCGAACTTGGCGAACGTCTCGTGCCATCGGGCCCTCCTGGCCGCTGGTCCTGAGGGGGTGTCGACATGCTCCTTGTGCCAGCTCTGTAGGGACTGGTGGTCCGTGCAAACCACCACCGGCTGCAGTCCGATGTGGCCAGACCACTTCCTGAGCGCACATACAATGGCGTACGTCTCCTTCTCCCTCGCGGTCCATGTTCGGCGTTGGCCCTCGGCCAGGATCCTGCTCCAAAACGCCACGGGAACATGAGTCCCGTCGTCCCGGACTTGCTCGAGGACTGCCCCCACGGCATAGTCCGAGGCGTCTGTCCGTAGCACGAATCCCTTGTCCGGGTCCACCAGGAACAGCCCCAGTTGCCCCAGGAGTCGCTCCTTCAGGCGGCTGAACGCATCTTCGGCCTCAGGGGTCCAAGCAAGCTTCTTCTTGCTCCCCTTCCGGCCATCGAACTTGCCCACTTGCAGCATCTTGTGCAGCGGCCCCGACAGTTCTGCATACATCCGGACATAGCCCGAATAGTAGTTGCAGAACCCCATGAAGGACCGGAGTTCGCTGATGGTCAGGGGCTTCTCCCAGTGGTGCAGGGACGCCAGCTTCCCAGGCATGGGACGGCGTTGCCCGTGACCAACCACGTGACCCGCGAACTCGACTTCCTTCACGAATAGTGAGGCTTTGGTGGGCTTGCACACCATGTTGTGCTTGTCCAACTCGCTGAGCACTCGGCGCAGATCCTTCTCATGCGCGTCGATGAGCTCGTCCTCAGTCATGTTCTCCGTGCCGGACCCGATGATGATGTCGTCCACGAAGGGATCGGCACAGTCCCGGACAGGACCGAGTAGGTCCTCCATCATGCGCTGGAAAGCGGCGTTGCCATTCTTGGCGCCCATAGGCACCACTTTCCACTGCATGGGCCCCAGCGGCGTCGACATCGCTGTGCAGGGCCTGGAGTCCGGGTGCAGCGGCATCTGGTGATAGCCGTGTTTCAGGTCTAACACCGTGAAAATCCGCTTTTTCTGTTGCTTTTGGAGGATGGAGTCGATCAGGGGAAGCGAGTACGAGTCGTGCTCGGTCTGCTCGTTCAAACCTCTGTAATTAACTACCAATCTCCACTCGCCCTTCTCCTTCTTGGGCACGATGAAGGCTGGGCTGGCCCACTCACTGTCGGAGGGTTCGATCCATCCCCGCTCAATGAACTCGGCCAACAGCTTCTTCATGGCCTCGGCCCGATCGCCCTTAAGTTGGTACTCCCGATGACGATAGATCCTCGGGTTCGGCTTCAGCTTGATCTTCGCTGTACCAAACCTTCCACGATCTGGAGGGTTCTTGTTGGCGACGCCACTGAATAGCCGCGGATAGGCCTTGATCAGCCTCTCCTTCAGCTCGGCGACCTTCGGGTTCTCCTGTGCCTCTTCAGCCGCTTGCTTCGGTATAGACACAACCGACCGCACTGCGGTATAGGCCTCTTCTGGGTCCGAGTCCGACTTCTCCTCGTCCGATATGCCGTCTTCATCGCCGTGGGTCGCGATTCCCACCGATAGTCTTCGAAAATTTGCGGCCTCGGGCTGGTGCTCGTCGCTACCGGTTCCCACTCTTGGAAAACCCCACGTTGGTGGGTCCGACCCAACCGGACCATCGTATTGGTCCGCGATGTGATCCATGACCCTCGCCACGAACTCATCCTTCTCGTACCTGCCGGTGACCAACATCTTGTCATCCCACCAATGCGGAGATGTGACCATGGCCCGCCTCTTCTTGGCTGCCACACGGTCGTGCATCCCCATCCGCATGTAGTTGACGACGTCGTCGATCTCGGCGTGGGACAGGATGTCAATACCTTCGATTGGCTGATCCGTCCCCTCCTTGGGCTCAAACATGACCTTCATGGGCACCGCCTCCACCCTACGGATGAATGCTTCATCACCCGTGGGCTGGGCTTGCGCCCCATCCACCAGGAACGCCTTGGTACCCCACGCTTGACCCGGGGAGGGCATTGATACACCCTTGGCGTCGATGAACAGTTCCTCCTCTGGCCCGAATGACATCTCGTTCAGGGTGATGGAGTCCAGCGTCGACTTGAGACCCTCCAGCGGACATGGGGTGGATCCTATGCCGGTTATGACCAGGATCCCCTTCGCCCTATCCGCGATGATCTTCTCCACCATACGTCTGGTATTGTCCAGGGAGCCATGCCAATACATGGGTCCCCACTCCTTCAAACCCCAATGCCTGTGCCAGGCTGAGTCTCCTCGATGCCAATGCCTCCTACACTTCCGCAGAAGTGGGGCATCCCGGGAAGCAAAGACGTCCGTCTCGGGCGTTTCGGCTCCTAGCGTCTGGATCATCCTGGCATACACCTGTGGCGCCGTTCCATACTCCGTGAGCTGAACTCCACGGTCTCCTCTGGACTTGGCACCCACAGCTTGCACCGCTTGGACGATCCGATCCTCTTCCTCAGCATTCCATTGGGATGACCCGCACGCATAATCCGTGGACAGCCATGTGAGGCATTCATCGTCCTCCCGGACCAGCGTTGCGCGATGGGGAAGGGCTCCAATGGCGTTGGCCACCATGAAGTCGTACCCCATGATCATATCCCAATCCGTAATGTCGGCCACATAGAAGTTCCCGGATAGAGTGCTTCTTTTCGCCTGATCAGGGCGGTTCAAGCGCTCATGCTCCCAGAATTCCATACTGATAGTGGCCTCATGGGTGCCACCACCCATAATCTCTCCGTTGGCGACCTTCAGGCGGACCGGTCTCCGGCTGGGCTGCAGGAATTCCTCCTTGAACAACCCTCTCCGGACCAGGCTCACCTGGGCACCCGTATCCACCAACACATCCACCACCTTCTCCTCTCGTCCGCACCGTACTCGCACCTTCAAGTGCAACTGCCGCTCGTCGCCATGAGGGGTATGGACGACTCTCACGGCATGCAACTCTAGCACGTCCGGGTGCATCAGGACTTCAAGGGTATGGTCACGGATGGTGTAGATCTTGGGTTGGTCCTGCCCGTCCACGGGGCTCTCCGTGGTCGCTCCTTCCTTCTTGCCATGTCCCGTACCCACATGTACCTCCCTTGGCAGGGCGCTCCAGGGGTTGGGAGTGGCGAAACTCAGTGGTTTTGGCTCTTCCGGAGCCTTCTTCGGCACCCGATGTGCCTTTGCCTTCTCAGGGATTCCACTGATTTTCGGAGGAAAGACCTCCGAGGTCCCACTCCCGTGGGGGCTCCTCTAGACTTGGCTTCCCGCAGCCACTTCCGGCTGCGATCCGCCAGGACTTTGTCCACCACGTTGCTGGGCTTTGAGTTCCTCCAACGTCCTCAACATGTCCTCAGCAACCTCCTCGATCGACCTCACTCGTCGGTCTTGGCCAGGTCCACCACCATAGCCTCTTCCTCCGCCTTTTCCTTGGCCTTTGCCTTGGCCTTTTCCCCCGTCTCCGCCCTTCGCCTTCCAATCGGAAATCCGCTGCTCCTTGGGCTTCTTCTCGGGGTGGGCTGCGAAGTAGGCCTTCTTGTCCGCCTCATACACCTTGCACTGACGGTGGTCGTGTGCATGGTTATTTCCTTTGCCATAACAGACCCAGCACCCGTCGTGCTGAGACCTGTACTCCCGGAATGAGACCGGTGGGTTCCCGATCCTCCTTGGCTCTTTGCCCTTCTTGGGTCCCACCTGGCTCCATCTGGACCGATCCTGCCCATGGTTCTTCACGTTGTGCGCCACAAACGCGAAGAAATGGGCCTCCTCGTGATCCTCCCGGGACCAGTGGTCTTGGCCACTTCCACTACCATCCTCCGCGGAGTTGGCCGTGTCCTCCTGGATGTCTCGATGATGGCGGTCTTCTCGGTGGCCTCGTTGTCCATGACCATGTCGATCCTGCACGTGGGCCTCGTTCTTCGCATTGAGCTTCAACTCCACCGTGATGTACTTCACGATCTCGTCAAGGCTCATGCGGGCGAAGATGACCTGCATCCTCAGCGGCTCCCCGCGCCTCCACTCCACGTTGTTGAGGCGCAGCAACCTTTGCCCCATGGAGTCCCCGAATACCTCCACGTACACGGCGTTCTTCAGGCCCAACATCCGGTTGGGTTCGCCCAGGTTCCTCCTGAAGAACTCCATGATACCCGCATGGGTATCCTCCGCCGCCATAATCCTCACCGCCACCCGCTTCTTGGCGCGCTTCTTCTCCTCGTCCTCCACTCTCCTCTTCCAGTTGCCGGGGAGGACGTCCTTCAGCAAGTGGCGGATCTCACTGGCCTCGTTCCAGTCTTCCACCAGCTTGAGGCATCTGCGGTACTTCCGCAGATACCGGTTCCACTCCCGGACCCGCAACTCACCGCGGTCCAGCGGCAGTGGAATGGACCACAGGTCCTCCAGCTTCTGGTTTGGAGCGTCCACCCGCTCCTCATCCTCCAGCCACTGGAGGCAGGCCTGCTCCGTCCGGATCAATCCTTCCCGGATTTGATCCCGCAGCTCCTCCTTCAGGTCCTGCGCCAAGCGGTGTGGGAATGTCCGGCATACCCACTTGTCCCGCGGCGCTCCCCGCATCTCGCCGACGACCTCCTCGGCGAAATCCTCCCAGTCCAGGATGAAGTCATCCAGGTTGGACGGGTTCCCGTCGTAATAGGGGATTTTGATTCCCCTGAGGTCGTCAATCCTGATGGCGTCTCCGACGTCTCCAGCCACCACTCCACCGAGACGGATACCACCTGTGGCCGGGGGGTCTGAGTACACTCCCCGTACATCCCTCTCCTCCATGGAGTGCGGTCCAGTCGGGCCTGAACCCATGGGGTTTGGAATGCGGGAAGGACTTGCTCCATCGGCCGTCCATATCCCCGTATTGGGGTCCTTCGCCCACAGGTTTCCGCTTGGATGGCCTCGACCATGTCCGTCGGCGCTTCCCATGGTTCGCCCCTGCATGGTCTGGTTCTGGATCTCCTCTTCCGCATAAACTGCATATGTAGTCGTAGCGGGCGGTGGATCCTGGGTGGCATGGGGCATCTGCACCGTCAGGCTCCTCGGGTCTGTGGTTACGTGCCCTTTCCGCCTGGACCCAGCCGGTGCCGTGTGTTCCCCGAGCATTGTGGATTCGCTGAATAGGGGAACAAACGGCAGCGCACCCGGGTCAACACGCGGAGGCGCGTATGGTGCCTCTGCAGGGCCGCCCATGGGTTTCTCCATGGCGCTCCTGAGGGTCTTAACCCGCTCCACCAGCTCTACCGCGGCCGGCTTTGCCGGGAGCTCCGGACCCGAGGCGAGGGGCTGTCGCTCCTCTAGCCTTCTCAGGCGTCCCGACATGTCCTCCACTAAGTGGAGGAGGCTGTCCACCACTTGCTGCTGCTTCTGCAGGGCCAGCTCCAGATTCTCCCGGTACCGGGCCTGATCCGCTCGCAGCTCCTCCATGTGGTTCTCCGCGGCCGACTGGTCGTCCAGGATCCCCGCGACGTCCTCCTCTAGAGCGTCCTTGGCGTTGTCCAGGCGGTCAAGATGATGCACGATGGTGTCCATCCCCATCTTCGGGTACTTGCCCATGAGGAAGGACACGTGCTCGCAGTGGCACGCAGCGTGCTTTCCGCCGGACTCAGCGCATCCCGCAGTTCCCGGCACCTCAGACTCCTCGCCCATGGGCGTATCGCCTATGGCGTCCGTCTCTGGTCCCGTGTGCCGGGGCACCGGTGCCATCCGGGCCCTGGCTGGCCTCTCCAAGCCCTCGGCGTCGTGCTGCAGGGCGGGCTCGGGGGCCGTATTCGCCTGGCGATCGGCGCGGGCGTCTCCGACTCCGAAGGTGGCTCGTAGGCTGTCCGATAGCCCTCGAAGTGCCCCTCGGATTCCCACAGCCTGACCGGGCTGGGGTCCGTGTCCATAGCCCCGGCGTCCCTTGCCGCGGACTTGGGTGACCCGCGCTTCCGGTAGCGCCGGGCCCGTCCTCCACTGCTGCCTGAATGGCAGGCCTCATCAGAGTCCTCCGCGGCGGAGCGGAGGTTGCATGCCTTTCGGCACCGACGCTCGCACATGGAGACCAGGTCCTCCATGTCACGTCCTCCTCTTCCCGAGTGTCGTTCTTCTCTTCGGGCTTCAACTTCCGGAGTTCGCCATGCTCTTGAACGTCTCGGTCCTTCTATGGCTCCAATCTCCGGCGTGGTCTCCACCGAGTCCACAATACGCACCCGGGGCGTACTTGGGCAGGGCTCATAAGGGCCCAAGTCCCCGGGTCGGCGGTAGGGAGGGGCAGCAGGTAAGCCTCTGCTACCATAAAGAAGGTCCCTACCAGGACCGGCCCCCGCTGTGCCCCTTCCGCCTGTAACCCCTGCTGATTTACTCCGGATTAACGATTGCATTCCTCAATTTCCAGGGCCCAAATCCAAAAATATAGAAATAAAATCCTCCTTCAACCCTGAAACAGCAACCAGATCCCACAAGTACAGCAATAACCCAATTCACAATCCAAATCAGGCTGCGGGCTTTCGTTCAGCACACCGGTATTCCCACGGTGGCGGGCATGTACAAGAATTGCACCAAGGAAGAAAGCCCTGAAATATGCATATGAACACAAATGAAGCAAAGTTGGGGAAAGAGGTAAACAGACACATTCACAACCATTAACCCCTCATTCCCTGGACTCAAGACCTTCCCTTGACTCACCAACATATTACCCTGAACCAGGTCAAATGAGATGGCTGAATACCATATGTCAAAAGTCACTACATAAACCCCAAAAATGTGTTCACTCCCAAGCCTCTAAATCCTAGCCCAATAGGTGAGGTGGCGTGTCATGGCCTAGAGTGGCACTCAGGACCATGCCCTACACTGACATAACCTTGGTTGGACTTGGAGTCGAATGGGCTTAGAGAAATGACCTATGAGTTTGAACTCATAACATGTCAAAAAACTGCCAATTCACACCATATTGGCCATATATCAAATATATGCTCAAAATTGAGGTTACTACTTATCCGAAGGCTCAAAGCATGCATGGAATCGAAGTCTAGTATTCATGGAGGATAGAGACCAAAGGCCAATGCCTATGTACATCCCCATTTCACCTTCGGATATGGGCGCCACGCACTGCCCAAGTCAGCCCATGATCTTGAGACCAATTCTTGAAATCCTTCGTGCGCCAAGCCAAATGGAGTACGCGATCCGGCATATGGTGGTGTTCAACTCCAAAGCATATGCCAACATATGAACAACATACCATGGTTCGACTCTCCATAGGTTTCTTGCTGTTAGCTGACCAGGTGAGTACACAAAACGCAAAAATGAGCAAAAATTGAGGTCAAAAACATGAAAATATGCCCAAATACAAAGTTGTCATGATAGTATATCTCTATGCTCACCCATGATATCCGCTCATGATCCAATACACAAATGATTGGAACCATTTGCGAACAATTCCCCCACTTGGATCCCCAATCGGGCGCATGGAGATACCTTCGCCACTAATATCTACATGCCCCATGAAAATGGGAGTGCACCCATGGATCTCTTTGTCAAACATACCATGAGCAATACATATGCGGTAGACTTGGTCTAGCGCTTTGAATTCCACAATTGGGACATGGGCAAAGCCCTTGTCACGTATGGCTCCCCATCTCTTCGGCCACACGAAGATATATAACATGGGGGTGAGCATATCAAACATATACCATGCATACAACACATACCCTCAAAATATGGCTCCCACCATGATATGCCATGTCCCTCCATTGACATAACTTCACGTTAAAAATACGTAGGAACCCAAGGAAAGTTGCTATGCCACCCCAACACTCATGCGGCACACTCGAAAGTCGCATTAAACTATTCGGTTGCACGGTCCAAGAGTTATATATCACTTTATACCCTCTTGACCCTTATCCCTTGCTACACCGGGCATGTGTGCGCACCAAAGGCGTTTGATGCTTCCTAAATTAACTTGAGACTAAGGCGCTTGCAACCCAACCTTCCTTATTCTCTTTCCTCACACTCGCGCGTAGATATGGTCATTCAAAGTGGTCCCACGATTCACTTTTGTTTCCCTTATATCTCCAAGTCAAATGGGTGGCAAGTATAAGGGAAACCTGATTCGGGCATATGGAAAGGCGTACGACCACTCGAAGAAGTCCAAATCAAGTGCGGCGATGTCGAAGTCGAAAATCCGATTTCGACATCGCGAAAAATTCAGATTAAAATTTCGAGTGCTTATTTAGAAAATTGCGGAAGCAACGAACCCTTTGCTGATGAAATCTGACCCTTCAACGGAGTATCCGCCAAAATATCTGGAAATAACAGTTAACCAATCGGTTAACGCAAAATCGCGAGCCAACTGACAGTCGCCGATACATTGACTATCAGAACGGAAGGCTGAAAAATTACGGAAACATTATGATAATAAAACCCTGTTGATTCCTGATATTCCGATATATAAATCTCCGCTGGCGGTGCCTTGGTTCTGAATATGGCCGATCATAGCCGGAATGGCCAAACCTATCACACTATCACATCGGGTTAGTTCAGGTGGACGGGAGAGTATGATATCAGCCAATGGCGGCTTGCCGGCACATAGATACACACCCCAAGTGACCCCAAGATGGCCACGGGGGTCCGAACCGGCTTCAGTTGTTGCTTGCTTGTTGCTTGTTAGCTAGATTTAAGGGGAAAGGGGTGTAGTAATATATATATATATATATATATAAATATATATATATATATATATATATATATATATATATATCTATATATATATATATATAGATAGATATATATATATAGATATATATATATATATATATATATAGATATATACATATAGATATATATATATATATGGCATATCCGAGGCAGTGTACCTACCAGGGTGTAGGGTAGAAGGAGGGGTCGGGTGGGGGTGTAGGGGACCCCCCCCCTATTTTGAGGGTGGGGAATCCGTTTTTGAGGGTTAGAGAAGGATTTGGGAGTGGTTTACCTCGTCAAAACGGAAAATACGGGATCCAGAAAACCATATTCCGTGAGGAACTGCCGCAGTTTCGTCGCATCTGCAGTCAGTTCCTGGAGCTGAAACAACGTGAGCATCGAGAAGCGGCACCAACCTAGGACCAGTCCAAGAGCGGCGGTCCCAATTGGCAAATTCCAGCTGCTGAGGGAGGCAGTAAGCGTGGCCACAAGAGAAGGGGACCCCCAAATCGCACTGCAAGCAAGGAGAAACCACGCGGTGACCGGTGCTCAACACAGGTTCAACGTCGTGACAATGCCAGCTGATGCGAGCAGACTCAATAACAGCAGCGCGAATCACAGGGTCTGGATATTGTGCAGAAAGAGTGTTCATGAGCTGCAAAAAACAGGAGAATGTAAGTTCGCCCTTTGTGGTGCGCTCGGTTCACATGGCCATTGTCTGGCGGTAGCTCCGTGTTCTGGACCCTTGGGTAGTCCGAGCGGCAGTGAAGGGGAACCTTGGGGTGATTCCTGGCCCTGGTGCTTGGGGCCCGGCGACCCTGCGGCGCTTGCCCATGTAGGTGGCAACAGGCGTGGAGTGGACCTATTTTGAGGTGCTTGCTTCTGCCGTAGTTTGCTGTCCCACTTATTGTTTGAAGACCATATCATGATTCTCCTACTGGGTCTCCGGCTGAGACAAAACCACAGTTTGAGAAAATAGTTGGGAGGAACAAGGGAAGCGACGGCAAAGACCAAAGCTGCAGTACTTGTACTGATTTGTTATTCCGGTTGTCACGTAGGTCCACAACGCCAGAGACAATACATGGGCTTACAACACCCCTGAGCAACACAAACAGGAAAGTATGTACATCTCTGTCAGAAACAAACTTTGCAATAATATCCCCACAAGCAGAAACATTGCGTAGCACTCTTGGTGTGCTGTCCTGGCTATCCTGCCGAGCATTCTCATCATTTCATGATACTGTACATGCGTAGGAATAGCACGTGTGCGCGTCTGTCAAAGGCGTCGCGCTTCAATTAAGTCCTCGTACTGCCTTGGAGTGAAGGCAAAAAATATGCGTGGAATGAAATGTAGGTGTATATAAGATCAGCACTTGTTGTTGGATCGGGTGTCTGGCTTTGGTGGGCGACCGCAGTTACACCCCCCTACCAGGACGCACCTACGGGGGTGAGGCCGATACGCACAGAGTAATGCGGTCGGCCACACCTGGCACATGCTTGAACCTAGAAACTGTCACAGTCACAAAGTAGGGCCGTCTGAAGCATCCCTACAACAGCCCTGCAACGGCAAGCGCAGCTACCTGGGTGTTGCCGCACCCCAGCCGACTGTGTACCCTGTGTGCTGGTCAAGCAATTCAATTACCTATCTCACTAACAAGTGGTTGGCAGCTCACTGCTGGTCCATGTATACCCTCGACAGCTGTGGTGTTACCTATCAACTTCCGGGTCTGCACATGTGTCCCACAAAACAGTGACTCTTTTTGCGGCTGTGGTTTGACCTATCAACCTGGTTCTGGTTTGACCTATGAACCTGACACATCGCAGCATGCCATGCATACACTGGAATTGTCGCTGCATGACAGTCAAAAGAGCTGTAAATATTGATAATAATTTATGGAGTGATGCTGCGGATGATGATGAATGATGATGCACTGACACTGAAGTCATGTGCAATGCAATGTTACATGCTGACAACAACAGAATGGATGATGAATGATGATGAATGATGAGATGATGAATGATGATGAATCGATAGACTGCTGATAAACTCCTGATGAATTGATAAAGTGCTGAATGATGAATGATGAATGGTGGATGAAACTGATGACATGAATGACACTGACATGATTGCTGAGATGAACTGCTGATTGAAATTGGAACTGAAATTCCAAACCTCCTGAATGCTCCATTTTCTTTGGCGTACCCAAACTGAGGTATGTACAAGCGACAGTGGCGTCTGAAGCTGGCACACAGATACATGGCTGGAGGACAGAAAGAATGTGCGAAAAAATGTCGGTATATGCGGGTGAGAAAAGGGATCAAGTGAACATTCTGCGGCTCTGCTGTGGTTGTGGGGTCTGTGGGGTCTTTTCCCTCTTTGCCTGCTGTGGTTGTGGGGTCTGTGGGGTCTTTGCTGCAGTGCTGCCACGGCCTGATACCCGGCAGCTAAGACGCACCAAACAAACACGTGGATTTCTTGTCTCTCCGAACGAGTACAAGTCAGCCCTACTCCGGCAAGAGTAACTAGTTGCGTGTTGCCGCACGTCAACCGGCTTGTGTCCATAATGCAATGGCTAATTCAGACGCAGGTAGTGTGCAGAGCTAAAGTGGCGTGGAGTGGTGTCCGCTGTGGTAGTACCTATCAGCGCGAGACCCTGGTAATACCTATGAGTCCCCAGACAAGATCAAAGTGGACACTGTGGTACAACCTATCAGTGTCTGTGATCTGAGTCGCCAAACAGAAGTAGACTTGTCGGAAGAAAACTGGATATACAGCAATTGAGTGGGTTAATCCTCTGCTCAACTACCATCATGGTCACTTCTTCAAGTCATGTGTCAAGTGTCCTGTGAACTGTCATTCTTGATGCACTGAGCGTGGATGGTGAAAGATGTGAAAGGTTGTTACCAAGTTCTGACCATTCGTAACTCACTTACAGGTTCGCTCTGGCGAAGGAGTTGACTGCACATGAGCAGCCAAAATAGGCTGATTGACTTGAAATGGTGATGGATGATCACAAAGATGAAATCCTCTCAAAGAGTGAAAAATGACCAAAATCGACCCAAAACTCACCTCGAAAACACCCAGGTGCACTCGGAGTGCCCCAGCGACGCCGTGGCAAACGACGGAGGGCGTCGCCACGCGTTGCAGCTGTCGCTTGCGACCGACCCTGCCAAAAATGGCACATTTGGCCAGAAACAGGCCAAAAAGGTCTAAAAACCCAAAATGGGTCAGGATGAAGCCCTGAAACTGGGCAAGACGCTGGAAGAGAGCCGTCGACACACAATACCAGTGTCGACGAGTGCCACGAACGCACTCGCGCGTCGAAAAGCGACGACAAGCGTCGCCGACAGAAAAAGAGAGCAAAATTTGAAAATTTGCAAAATTGAAGAATTGAAACAGAATTAGCTGCTACAGGTGGCGCAGGACAGTCAAACGCTGTCAGCGCAGCGTAGAGCGTCACGTTGTGAGCGCCGTAACCCTGTCCGAGCGCCTCGCCAGGGAACAGGGACTCTGATTCGCAACAAAATATCAAAATCCAACTTCAAACTTCAAAATTGCTTCAAGAACACCAAAATGAGAGAAACAAACACCTTGTGGACCTGTACTGTACTCCCCAAATTCCAACAAAAGGCAACAAACCAGGACTTCGTTCATTTGAATACGATGTCTCCACTGGAAGGGCAAACAGAACGACGATGGACAGTTGACCTTGTAGGAACAATAAAACCAACCAACAAACAGACCAAGACCTGGACAAATCAAACATGTAAGGAAAGGGAGGAACAGCACTTCAGGCACTTCAGGGCTGGTTTGTACAAGGGAGCTGGATACAAGGTCGTACACCTGTATTGCTGTCGACGCACTGCAGCACCACCTCTTTCCAGGACGAAGGCATTTTGAACCGACATGGCATGGCTTGAGGAAAGGATGAGTGGAGAGAAACGAAATGTTCAGCCCTGACACCCAGCGTTGTTCAATGATGACACTTAGGAATGCTCTGAAATTTCCAGCCTTGAAACTTCAGGACCTCAAGCGTTCACTGCAGGTTATCAAAACTTCAGACAAGCAAACAGACATCAGGTTACCACAGCCTGCTCTCAAGAATTAACCCTAAAAAATTGTGGACTCAAGTTCAACTCAACGAAGGCTATCTGGTCGCCACCCCCAGGCCATTGAGCTGGTACCTGGACAGCGCCGTGGCAAGCCCAGCACCACTAGTTGAAGAGGAAAAACAAAAAGGAAGGGGGAATCATCCGTCAACAGCAATACTTCCCACTCCGTGAGTTTTAGTAAGAGTTGGACGGCCTTCGAACGCTTGGCCCAGCACTAGCAAGCACTGCCCCTCGCTCGCACAGGGGTCCAATGGCGAGCGGAGGAAGTGAGCAGCTGTCGTGGCGAAGGGGTACAAAGGGTCGTCGAAGCAATAATGCACTGTACAGAAGTCAACAAACTCTACTTGTGGCGGAAATGACACTGTCCTTCCTTGTGACGCCAGCACCGTGTGCCGTACCTGCACCACCGACTTTGAGAGTGAGTGGTGACAGACAGAGAATGAGCTGTCACAGGGACTGGTGCTGTAAACGAAAACGCATCAGGGCTCTCTAGAGGTCCTACATCCTGCAAAGGAGAGGACAGTTCAGACCCATAGGACCGATTTTCCTTGCTCTCTGCAGGGTCGTCAGCTCCTCCAGAAAAAGACTCTTCAGGCTCGTGTTCTGAGCTCTCCTTATTCTCCGAGTTGTCGTCAATTTCTTCAGAAAAATCTTCTTCTGCTTCTGCCTCTTCCTCTTCGACGTGGTCTTGATAGTAGTATTCATTGGGTTGTGCCTCATCCTGATCAGCCTCGACGTCTGCTTCTGCCTCTTCCTCTTCGGCATCGACGTCTGATTCTGCCTCTTCGTCTTCGACTTGGTCTTGGTAGTAGTCCTCATTTGTGTAGTACAGCTGCAACTGAGGGCCACTGTTCTTTAGGTACCACCACTCTAACTGTTCTTTCTCACCGATAATGAAGGAGTCCCAGTAGTCGTCAGCGTCCAGCTCAATGGGCTCGCTACCGTCAGAAGCCTCTTCTCCGTCGTCTTCTTCATAGTGGTAGGCGGTCTGAAACTCGTTGTCCAAACGACCCAAGACCATAGTGTTTCCTTCACTTTGCATCCACACATTATACAGAACAAGATAAACAAAATCGTACAGCGCCTGAGAATCATGCCACGGCTCGCACTCGCCGCAAAGAACCTTGCAACAAATCCTAGCCCAGCACCTGACTGGGCTCGGTAGTAGCCTCGCAGCAGACAGTGAGTCGACGTGTCCGAACATATCTTGCAGCTGTTGCGCTGTTACTTCCCAGAGATTCTCCACAACCTCGGATCCAGATTTCCAGGCGACATCCAGTAGACTTTCCCAGAAATCCTCCAAAACCACGTGGACGGCGTCTGGCGCTCTCAGCCCTGCAATATGAAACACTTCGCGCGTCTCTTCTCCAACGTGGTTTGGCTCTTCGGCATAAGTGTTCCTCTCTTCGTCGACCTCATCCCACACAATACAGAAAGGGCAACCAAAGAAGCAACAGTCACATGTGACACTCGTGGCGAGCCCGCGAGCTCGGACTTCGGCTGCCTCCTTTTCAAACTGAGCACGTTCTTTCACAAGACGGGCAACGATGTCATCCCAGGAACATGATTCTGTTGTGCGCGGGCTGTGTAGCCTTGCATTGACGCACGACCAGCCAATCAAGCAGCGTCTGCATTCGCCGCAGCTCTGCTTCTGCTCTGTAGCACCATCAACAAGCGCAGCAGACATAGAACATGTATTGTCTTGTAAGTTCGCCCTTTGTGGTGCGCTCGGTTCACATGGCCATTGTCTGGCGGTAGCTCCGTGTTCTGGACCCTTGGGTAGTCCGAGCGGCAGTGAAGGGGAACCTTGGGGTGATTCCTGGCCCTGGTGCTTGGGGCCCGGCGACCCTGCGGCGCTTGCCCATGTAGGTGGCAACAGGCGTGGAGTGGACCTATTTTGAGGTGCTTGCTTCTGCCGTAGTTTGCTGTCCCACTTATTGTTTGAAGACCATATCATGATTCTCCTACTGGGTCTCCGGCTGAGACAAAACCACAGTTTGAGAAAATAGTTGGGAGGAACAAGGGAAGCGACGGCAAAGACCAAAGCTGCAGTACTTGTACTGATTTGTTATTCCGGTTGTCACGTAGGTCCACAACGCCAGAGACAATACATGGGCTTACAACACCCCTGAGCAACACAAACAGGAAAGTATGTACATCTCTGTCAGAAACAAACTTTGCAATAATATCCCCACAAGCAGAAACATTGCGTAGCACTCTTGGTGTGCTGTCCTGGCTATCCTGCCGAGCATTCTCATCATTTCATGATACTGTACATGCGTAGGAATAGCACGTGTGCGCGTCTGTCAAAGGCGTCGCGCTTCAATTAAGTCCTCGTACTGCCTTGGAGTGAAGGCAAAAAATATGCGTGGAATGAAATGTAGGTGTATATAAGATCAGCACTTGTTGTTGGATCGGGTGTCTGGCTTTGGTGGGCGACCGCAGTTACAGAGAAGAGTGTCCCAAATCCCTCTCTAACCCTCAAAAACGGATTCCCCACCCTCAAAATAGGGGGGGGGTCCCCTACACCCCCACCCGACCCCTCCTTCTACCCTACACCCTGGTAGGTACACTGCCTCGGATATGCCATATATATATATATATATATATATATATATATATATATATATATATATATATAGGGGACGGGCACCAGCGGCGCCAACCGGTGGGCCCCCTGCGGCGTAGATTGTGCTGAACTGATTAACTAGGTGGCCAGGGGATGCCACAAATGAATCCCCCGTCCGTCTCCCCGCGTCTCTGCCATAGGACCTCAGGGGCCTCCATCGCGCTCGGGGGTGGCAGAGGCCCGGGGAACGAGAGCGCCCGGCCGCTTTGTAGCCGCCACTTCCAGCGGACTCATACCACGGCACCGGTATCAGGCCGCTCGGAAGTGGATACACAGGCACCAGGGAGAGGATGGGCAGTCGGCCCCCCCCGGGCTGTTGGGTGCCGAAACAGGGGCCCTCCCTTCGACCAGGGCGGCGGATGGCGCAAGAAGCCTTCGAGGCGTACGGTAAGTCCTCCCCGTTGCTCGCACTTCCTCATCTTCCGTTTCCACCCGGGTACGTACCTCCTCCAGTAAGTATGGGCACAGGAGGGAGCAGGCACGGGACACTGAGCACCATGCGGAGACGTGGCGACTTCCGTCGAGGGGCAACAGCGGCTGGTGATCCTGGGGTGCTGGGCCTATACCATGGAGAAGGGCGGGAAGGCCCAAAGGGAACCCCCCCCCCCCCGCAGCAGCCAAGTGCCTCACCCCGTGATTGTGTCGTGCCTACGTCATGCCTGCGACGTGCGTGCAATGGAGGGGAGACGACAAGGGCGCCCCTCCCCCCCCCACCCACCCCCGCCCCCCCGAAGGCGGGGAATGCGGGTAGGGGGGGGGGCAAAAGGCGACCCCCCCCCTCGAGGGCAACGCGGCAGGGTGGGGAGGCAGCGGTAGGAGGGTGCGGGACGAACCACACGACCATGCCCGAAGAGAGCACGCGCCGTGCAGGCCCCGGCGGGGGGACCACCGGGGGTGCGAGCGCAGGGTAGAAAGGGCGACGACGGGAGCCGCGAGGCATGCCCCCCCCCCTGCAGAGGGACAGATGCCGCGCCTCGTGCCTGCGACATGAGAGCAACGAAGGGAAAACGACAAGCCCCCCCCCCCCCACACGCCTCCGCCCCCCCAAGGGTGGGGGATGCAGGAAGGGAGGGGCGGACAGCGGCCCCCCCTCCCGAGGACAAAGCGGCAAGGTGGGGAGGCAGCGGGGAGAGGGTGCGGGACGGACCACACGACCGTGCCCAAGGGAAGCAAGCGCCGTGCAGGCCCCAGCGGGGGGGGCACCGGGGGAGCGAACGCAGAGTGGGGAGGGCGATAACGGGGGCCACGCGGCGTGCCCCACTCCCCAGCAGAAGGACAAGTGCCGCGCCTCGTGCCAGCGCCGTGCCTGCGACGTGCTTACGCCGGAGGAAGGGCAGCGAGGGCGCCCCCCCCTCCCCACCCCAACTCCCACACCCACCAAGGAAAGGGGCGAGGGCAGCGAGGGGAAGGCGAGGGGACATGGGGGATGACGGTGGCGAGAAGCGGACCCCCCCCCGAGGACACCGCGGCAGGGTGGGGAGGCAGTGGAACGAGAGTGTGGGACGAACCACACGACCGTGCCCAAAGCGAGCACGCGCCGTGCAAGCCCCAACGGGGGGACCACCGGGGGTGCAACCGCAGGAAGGGTAGGGTAACGAAGGGAGCCACACGGCAAGCCCCCCCCCCCAGCGGAGGGACAAGTGCCGCGCCTCGTGCCTGCGCCGTGCTTACGACGTGCTTGCGCAATAGGGCGGACAGCGAGGACGCCCCCCCCCCCCCGCCCCCTACTCCTCCACCCACCCACAAAAAGGGCGAGGACGGCGAGGAGACAGCGAGGGGGCATGGGGGGGACAGAGGACAGACCAAAAAAAAAAAAAACAACAACACAGGACAGCAACACGTCAGAGCAGGGGCAGACAGCAGGGGCAGACGGGACATGGCGGGAGACAGGGAGCACGGCAAGGGGCGCGGGACAGGGGGACGCCCCTGGGGACGAAAGCAAGGAGGCAAGGAACAACACCGCAAAGAACGGGGGGGGGGCGGGGTGACAAGAGCCCGCGAAAGACGCTGGTGAGGTACCCGACCTCTGGGGTCTGGGCCCCCCCCCGGTGTCCGTATCGGCCCCATCTGAGCGCAAGCAATAAGGTGGGTTACGCCCGGGACCGATGGCCAGCGGCCCGAGGTGGCACCGGCCTGGGGGGGTGGGCAATGGGCCTGACCAAGAGCACTCCCCACGGCACGTACTGCGGTTCGTGTCCTGTGAGGGGCTGCGGGTAGGGCACACCGTCAATCGGGGTAGGCAAGAGACGCGCCTATCCCGCAAGGACTCCCCAGAGACCCACAGTGTACCCAACCCCGGTGTGGGGAAGGGCCGACGTACCTGGTTACGACGCAGGTCCATTTGTACGGAGCGGGTACAAATGGACCGCCCGTACAACAGAGTTACACCCTGACGGGAAGTGCATGCATCGGCCCCCCCGTGGGGAAACTCCCGGAGGGAGGGACCAGAGCCAGCGTCGGGCGCCCCCCCCCCCCCCCAACCCTGCCTGGAAACAAGCCCGCCAACAACCGGGTTGGGCCAAGGGGCACACCTAACGGGCGCAACCGGGGGCAAAGGGACACGGAAGGGAAGAGGGGCGCGCAAGGGGGGTGCGCAACTGTGTCGTGCGAAGTGTCGTGCAACAATAAGCCAGCGGCAGGCGGGACGGGCCACAGAGTCCACCCGTTCTCCCATGTCCTTAGCTCACACAGCCTTCGTTAGCTAAATGTCGCTATCTGTCCCCACCAATCCCGCGGAGTTGCCAGCCTTCCGGCGACGTGCCCGGCGCCTGGTAGACACAGTGTCTGATCTCGTCAGATACGGGCCGCACACGTATGCGGCGTTCCAGGCGCGAGTGGAAGCGGACCGTCCGGCCAGGGACAACGGATGGGACCACTTCGTCGACTTCTGCTTGCGGCAGATGTTGGCCCGCGATCCCCACCCGTACAACGCGCCCGACGTTCAGGCGCGGTTCGCAGCGGGCACGGTGCCGTTCGGGGTGCACCTACTCAACCGACTACTCCGATGTGTACAAGATCTCGGGCAGCTCGAGGACGCGCAGCGCGGGCGGCCCCCAGTGGGGTCGGCGGGGCAGCCGGGGTATGCGGCGCCGGGTGCGTTTCCGATGCCGCCGCCCCCAGGCCTCAGGCCCATGCCCATCCCGCCCTTTGGGGCTCACCACCACCACCAACTCCATCTCCATCACCTGCTTCATCACCCCGTCGGGTTCCCCATGATGCAGCATCACTTCCCACACCAACACCTACACCCGGCGGCTGTGCCACAGCCCCCCGTCCATCTTCACCATCACCACCAACTAGCGGCTGTGCCACAGCACCCCGTCCACCTACACCATCACCATCACCATCACCGTCCGCACCAGCATGTGGAGTACCCGCATCCCCTGCCCCTGCAGCACCCACGACCGCCTCAGCACACAATGCCGGTGCCGGAACCGGTACCAGTGCCTGGGCCGGGGCGCAGCGCCCAGCAGCAGGGGGTGTCGCAAGGGGCTGTGCCACAGCACCCCATCCACTTTCACCATCACCATCACCATCACCTTCCGCACCAGCAAGTGGAGTACCCGCATCCCCTGCCCCAGCAGCACTAACAGCCGCCTCAGCACACAATGCCGGTGCCAGAACCGGTACCGGTGCCTGAGCCGGGGCGGAGCGCCCAGCAGCAGGGGGTGTCGCAAGGGGCTGTGCCACAGCACCCAGTCCACCTTCACCATCACCATCACCATCATCGTCTGCACCAGCATGTGGAGTACCCACATCCCCTGCCCCAGCAGCACCCACGACCGCCTCAGCACACAATGCCGGTGCCGGAACCGGTACCGGTGCCTGGGTCGGGGCGGAGCGCCCAACAGCAGGGGGTGTCGCAAGGGGCTGTGCCACAGCACCCCATCCACCTTCACCATCACCATCACCATCACCGTCCGCACCAGCATGTGGAGTACCCTCATCCCCTGCCCCAGCAGCACTAACAGCCGCCTCAGCACACAATGCCGGTGCCGGTACCGGTACCGGCGCCTGAGCCGGGGCGGGGCGCCCAGCAGCAGGGAGTGTCGCAAGGGGAGGCACGTGGCGTGCCCCCGGGCGACGCGAGGAGAATGGGGACGCCTGCGGCTGGCGCCACCCCTGGCGGTGCCCCAGCTGGGGTTTCCCGCGGCGGGGTCACCACCGCGGACGGTCCAGATGCAGGACCCAGCCGTGCCGCACGAAGCCCCGCCCGTGGTGCCGACGGGCCCTAAGCCGGTGGTGCCGGGTGGTGGTCCGCCCCCGACGCGTGGGATGCAGGGCGCGGCCCCCATGGGGAGGCCTACGGAGGGGGAACGAGCGGGGGATGCGGCGCAGGAGGCGGCAGTGGCTGGCCCGCGAGACATCAGCGAGCTGCTCACGCAGGCCCTGGAGGCGTACCGGCGGACAGCCGCGGGGAGTGGTGGAGCCGCGCCGGAAGGGGCTGACGCCGGCGAGCTGATAGCGCAGGCGCTCGCGGCTGTCGCCCCGAGGACGGAAGTGGCCAAGGAGACGCCGACGGAGGCGGTTTCTTCGGGGGGACAGGACGCGGGGCGGGGTTTGCTGAAGGCGCAGACACCGGCGGAGGGCGGCGGGATTGTGGAGCCCAGTGGGGGACGTGCCAAGGGGGAAGGAGTAGAGGACTGGATGTGGGAGTGGCGGGAGTGGCGCCAGGTGGCACCCGGTGAGCCGTGTCCAGCGGGGCTGGCGTACAGCATGGACCTCCATGCGGGCACCAGCTGGGCCCGGTCGCCCGACAACCTGCGGGCACGGCTGGACGCGGCAGAGGCGGCAAGGGGCGGAGGCGCTGACGAGCGGCCTCTGGCGCCCTTCCCGCCGCGGCGGGACACGCCGCCGGCGGTGGTTGCGACTGAAGAAGGGGCGGAGGAAGGGCAAGAGGCGGAGGAAGTGGAGGACGAAGAGGCGTACGGGCCCGGTGACCCACGGGGGAGGAGCAGCAGCAGGATCAGCCGGAGGTGGCCGGGGAGGAGGTGGACGTGCAGGCCATTGTGGCGGCGGCCCTGGCGAAGTTCACGGGTGCTGCGGGCCCGCCGCCGACGACGGAGGCACTGGAGGAGGAGGACCAACGCAGGAGGAGTGAGGAGGAACAAGTCGCCATGGAGCGGGACGAGGAGCCAGAGTTCAAGGGTGAAGAGGCACAGGGCGCCGGGGAGCAGGAGGAGGAGCTGGTGATCGTGGGGGCGAAGGAGGCGCGTGAGGTGGGTCCACGGGAGCCTGGGGGTGGCGGACAAGGCTGGGCCGAAGACGGGGGAGGTGGAAACCTGCAGGCACTGGGCCAAGGGGTGGTGCATGCGGGCAGATGCCTGCCGGTTCGCCCACCCCCAGCCGCCGGTGCCGCGGGGAGTACCCCAGGAATTACTCCTGATCCTCCAGGCCATGGCCCGTGTGGGGGCCCTCAGCCTGGACCGCAGCCAGGACCACGGCCGGGGCCACGGAACGTTGCTGCAGGAAGCGGTGGTAAAGGCGCAAGGGGGAGGGCTCCCAGTGGTGGGGTATGCGGTAGAGAGTGGGGGCCTGACCGAGTGGGCGGTGGCGTTGCCATGTGGCATGGCGGCCCTGCTCACTCCATTCCCGGTGGTCCCGTGGAGGGACGTGGTCGCCGTCCAGGAAGCCAATCTGGGATGGGTGTGCACGTGGCACACACACCCCGCCGGCATGGACCCTCGCGAGTGGCGGGCTAAGGCGGTTGTGACGTACCTGTCCTGGTCGTTGCCGGCAGCGCCGGGTGCGTGGGCGCAGTGGTGGGACAGGGCGCTCAGCTGGGCGAGGGATGGCAGTGCTGTGGCGGCCTGCCTTGACCTCCCGCGCGAGCCCGTCTCGGTCCAGCCGTGGACTGTCTCCCTGCACCTCCCCACGGTGGCGGCTCGTCTTGCGGCCACAGACCCGGAGGTCTCGCTGCTGGGAGACCGAGAGGGGCCAGGGCTTCGCCTGGGCCAGGGGCTGGAAGTTCGCACCGCCCGCCTCCCCAGCCCTGTGGACGGGGACATCCTGGAGGGACTCCAGTTCACGCGGGCTGGCGGGGCTGATGTGTGGACCGCCGTCCATCGCCAGCTCCCGGACGCGTGGCCCCAGGTGTACCGGCCCCCAGGTCACGAGCGTCTGGTGGGAGTGGAATGGCGCATGTGGGCCGCCAACAGCCCGTGCCCGCCGGTGGTGGTCCTGCCCAGGAGAACCAACCACCCCAGCTGGGAGACCGTGACGGTCTTGTGGGGATGGGTGGCGGTCCGTGGGGCCGATGGCCACGTCTTCACTGCCCCACGGGGCACGGTGATCGAGACCGATGGGGGGACAGCGTTGCAGCTCACGGCAGAGCCCCTGACCACGCATGCTGTGGTGGCCGTCCTCCAGTGGGGGGCAAACAAGCCACAGCCCTGGCGCGATCAGGTAGCTAGGGCTGTCTGGCGGGACCTGCCGGTCCTTAAGGCCGCCGTCTGGTCAGGAGGAGCAGGTCGGCATCTCCCGGGCGCACTCCCATGGCTGCGGGGCTGCGGAGACGCCTCTCCCCCGCCGGCTGAGCTGCGGAGCGCCCTGGAGCACCTGTACTCCAAGCCCAGGCACCAGTTCCTGGTGGCCGCGGACCATGGGGTGGAGCTCAGCGACGACGTGGTCGCGCTGGCAGCCGACGTGGTGCAGTGCCTGGCCCCCCACGCCATGATGCTCCCGAGGGAGGGGTGGGAAGGCCAGCGGCACGACCAAACCCCGGCTGCCCTCCTCATTGCGAGGTACGTCGAGCTGGGGGGCTCAGAAGCGGTGTACCTCGACCGGTTGGAGACGCCGGGCATGCGGCACTGGACGGCCCACCACCTCGTGGCCTCTGACATGCGGTTGGCCGTGGACCCGCTGGGCCAGCCTGTGGTGTCGGGGGCCCCGCCCCAATGGCCGCACACGTTGGACATGGCGGTCCGGACGATGCGCATGGCACCCAGGGGCCAGAGGGCGGGATGGCCGGGTGCAGAGCATCTGCTGGCGAAGGCCCGGGCGGCACAGGTGCAGCAGCCGGCCGGCAACACCAAGGACTGTGGCGTATGCGCCCTCATGTCCGCCGTCGGTACCCTCCTCAGGGTGCCGAGGCCGGGCAACCTTCTGTCCGCGCTGGACAGGCGGTGGGTGGCGGCGGTGGTCCTCAACAGGGACATGGGGCCCATCGCGCGTCTGCCGTCCCTGGGGGAGCTGCCTGCAGCGGTATTGGATGCCCTGCCGGCGCCCCACACGCCCTTGGACCTGGCGGACGTCCCGCACAACGTGGGGCTGCCCGGGGCGCGCATGCAACATGCCCTGCTGTGTATGGCGGCGGCGGCCGACGGGGGGATGTCCATGCTGGCGACGGTGTCCCTGCAGCACGTGCAGGACGCGATGCAGCAGCAGCGGATGCATGCCCCCCAGCCGTGGGAAGAAAGCGCCAAGCGGTGGCTGAGGGTGGAGAGCGTGCCTTCCACCCATACGGTGGGCATGGCGGATATGGGGCGGCTGGTGGTGTTGGAGGGGGCGGAGTATTGGGCCTGTGTTCGGGTGGAGACAGGGGGACTGGAGTGGGTCGTAGTCACCGCGTGCCGGCTCAGGAGGCAGCAGTCCAGGGGCCCGGCCTGCTACCGGGTGTTCCGGGAGCGCCTCAGTGAGCTGGGGCCGGTGCGCAGGGCGCACAGGTGCACGGCCGAGGACATCCCGCCGGCGCCGGCGGTCTTCGTGGAGGTCACGCGGCCGCCGGTGATCCAGGGGCAGGACGTCTGGCCCATAGCCCCGAGCAACATGTGGCAGGCTGAGCATGCAGCTGGCATGTGCAGGGCGCTGCAGGGTCACGTGGCGGCCCTCCCCAGGGCCCCGGCAGCGCAGTCCTCCAGCAACAGGCCGGCAGCCTCGCTGGCACTGCTGCATAGCGCGTCGCGAGCGTGGTGCTGGGTTGTGGCGGCGTTGGAGCCCCACTCCTCGGCGCTGCGCCTGTACGATCACGGAGAGGGCACGGTGCTCACGGTCCGCCCCGCCGACCTGGAGGCCCTGCACCTTAGTGCACTGAGTGGCGACGGGGGTGAGGCGCTGTACCTCCAAGGGACCGTGGCAGGCGCGGCCGCGACACGCTTCCGCCGGCAGAGCAGAGGAGATGCCCTCCGCCTGGTCGTGGCGGAGAACATGGGGCCGTGGCTCCGGGCGTTCTCCACGTCCAGGTGGAAGGTCGAGGGCGACCGGGAGAAGTTCGCCGACGCGTGGCGCCGCTGGTTGGAGGAGCAGTTTCCCGTGGGGGGAATGCTGCACCTGCCGCAACCCCCAAGCGTGCCACCGATACGGCCTGCGGCACCCCCGGCCGCGGCGGCGAGGCAGGCCCCGAAAGCGGCGCCCAAGCCGCCGCCCAAGAGGGGCCAGCCGCCTCAGTATGGCGGCTATGCCAACATTCGGTACGTGCTGCAGCACTTCGGTGGTGATTTGGCCACGGAGCAGCGTGGGACAAAGACAATCAACGTCTGCCCCTGGTCTCGGCTGGATGGGGCTGGTCACTGCACATGGAAAGCTGGCACGCACTGCCGGCCTACCCACCTCCACCCCAAGGACCTGCTGGACCACACCCAGCGGGACCATGCGACTGATCCGGCGCAACGGGACCAGGGGCTGGCCATGCTGGCTGGCGTTATGCCGGGGGGCCAGGCAGGGCCTTTCGCGTCGGCCCAGGCGGGGTCCAGAGCGCTCACGCTGCCCACGGGTGCCCGCCCTGCGGCGGAGCGCGGGGCGTCGCCGTCAGCGGCACGATCTGGAGCGATTGGGTCTGCAGCACGGCGTGGGGCACCGAC
This sequence comes from Eutreptiella sp. 'Long Island Sound 2002', assembly GCA_964036045.1. Lineage (NCBI taxonomy): Eukaryota > Euglenozoa > Euglenophyceae > Eutreptiales > Eutreptiaceae > Eutreptiella > Eutreptiella sp. 'Long Island Sound 2002'. Next base: position 27,026,026 of record OZ038397.1, on the reverse strand, counting down.
TTCTACGGGGAGTACGGCGGCAAGTGCATCCGGCGGACGGGCAGAGGGGGAGCCCGCCGCATCTGCCGGGTCTCAGCGGGCGACGACCGCCTCGGGAGGAGGCCCACGTGGACAGGGGCCACCTCGCTGGCCGCCCGCGCCGGGTGCGGGTGGTCCCCCTGAACCTGCTGGTGGCCCCCCTCCGTCCAGTAATCCGGATCCGGCGGGGGGCCCCGATCCACACGTGCAGCCATGAAGGGGCCCCGCCTGCGACACCCGAGCGGCGGTGTCCTGGAACGTCCAGGGCTCGATGCGGGGGGACGGCGTACCGGTGGCCCCAGGTATGCTCGACGGTGAAGCGGTGGCGGCGGGCATCATGAAGGCCGAGGGTGCCATCCTGGGCCTATTCCAGGAGACCGGCCTGCAGGACCCTCAAGGTGTGGTGCACTCGGAGAACCAGTGGCGTCACCACGGGTATCATGCGTACCCAGGGGTGGATGCCCAGGCGGCGTCGGCGGCAGCAGTGCGCGGCGGGCTCTTGATTGCCCTTCGGGCGGACATGTTCGCCGCGGAGGAAGTTCGAGATATCGTGGACATCGTGCCGGGCAGGGCCATGGCCCTCGATGTGGTGACCGTCCACGGCCCGGGTAGCGGCGGCGACTCCTGGGCGTCTAAGGCGTCCTTCTGGGCTGACGTGGCCATGTACGCGGCGGCCAAGAGCGCGGGTGGCACCAGGGCCGTGCTCCTCGGAGGGGACTTCAACGTGTGGCTGGAGTCCCCGTGGCACCCCACCACGAGGAGGTTCCAAGCCCTGTGGGAACAGTGTGGTTTCCACAGGGCAGGCCCGGAACGGGAGGAGGACAGAAGGCCCACGAGGGCAGGGCACCGACCGGACTCCTTCCTTCTAAACTCGCCTCTGGTCCATGGGCGGCGCGTGAGCGCCCACACTTGGCGCCGGGGCGGTCTCCTGCGTCACTGGGGTCGGATCATGGCCCTGTGGTCCTGGACATCCCGCTAGCGGTGGCCGGCAAAGAGAGGGTCACCAGGATGGCCTACTCGCACGCCCAAGGCAGGCTGCATGCCATACGCCCGGACTCCCCGGGGGTTCGTGAGGCGGCAGCGGCAGTACTGCAGAAGGCCTGCGGGGATCGGCGGCTACAGGTGTGGCTCTCGTCGGACCAGGACACTGCCACCATGGGCACGTCGGAGGTGCAAGCGGTCTTTGACCTGCTCTACGCCTTCCGTGATGACGTGTCCAGGGTCACGGGAGTGCGCATGCCTTCAGGCGTGGACCCGCAGTACCCGTACGGGCAGGCGGAAACGGAGGCGTCGTTGGACCAGGTCCTCTCGGATCAGCAGGCCCTGGCCTGGCGTGCCCATCAGCTGTGGCAACGGGACGCGGCGGCGGCCGGACTCCACTCCCAGGAAGCAACTGCCCTGCTACAGCACCTCCGGCGAGTGGACCCCGACCTGTCCCCCGCCTCGGTAGAGGACCTACGTGCCGCGTTGGACCAACAGCTCCACCAGCTGGAGACACGCGTGGAGGAGCTGCGGGGTGTCCTCAGGAGCAACAGGCGCCGGTCCATCAAGGACTACTGGCGAGGTGTAACGGCAGCAGTGACAGCACTCAATTATACACTGATGTGATCAGAATTTCAATGATTCTCAGATGTACATTAGTGCAGTAAATTTTCCGCTACATTTCATGTTTTCCGTTCGCCGCCAGATGTCGCCTGTGAGCGCGCGTCGAGTCGCATTTGTCTTTCGTGATTTCCCAATCAGATTTATTTAAATTTTTTCGAATGATTTCACGTTGTGTCATTATGTGCGATGAATGCGCATTGAGATTCTATGTCTGCTCCATTTTTGTAGACGGGGTTTTCGTACTCTTCATATTCCACCATGGAGTTCAAAGGACTTACAAGTGCTTCGCATATGTCGCTCCCAGAGGCTGGATATGGGTCTGAAGAGGGTTATGTGGGTTCGGAGATATCAGGGGCAGTGTCGGGCGTTACGACCCCTGGGGCATCAAGGCCACAGGCTTCGCAGTTACAACAAAGATCAACCACTATGCAGCGGTTACATGGTAGCAGAGGAAACATCATGAGTCTGCTTCTGGAATCTCCACGGACACCCTTAGATCATCGGACTTTAGCGGGGCTATTACTCCTTCTGGGTCACTGCGTGTTCCCCCTGAGGTTACATTCGTGGCATCTCCCCAGCAAACCGAAGATCAACCTTCTGAGTGTCCTTACTGTGGCCATAGACATTGGCCTGGAGTTCATACCTGTGCAGATTGTTGTGTGAACGCCCCACCCAACCTTAAACCCGGTCGAGAATCTCCCTCCTCGAGTGAATCTGGTTCCTCCTCTCACGCTCTACCTGATCTTGAAGACAGCAGCAGCGAAGGAGAGCAGTCTGGTACTGGAATTAGTGGTGATCACTGGGAAAACCACTTCCAGCAGATCTGGAATGAGGAATTCCTGCACCGCCAGAATCGGCTGTTGGCGGAGGCGGGTTATCGTGGCCGCCTGATGAACTGGTTCCGGGCGTCGTGCCAGTTCATCAGGGACAGCGGCCGGTTGCGATTCGACGCCCAATTGCAGGAGCAAGAGGACTGGGAGGAGCTGATGGACCAGTTCGACCACCATGCCACCGTGATGGTGCAGATGGCCATCATCGCCGAGGAGAGACGCCAGAATGTGCGTCAGCACGCTGGTCCGTCGGGCGCCTGGGGTCCGAACGACGACGAGGTCGACGAAATGAGGATGCACCTCTCCAGGGAGCAATTGTCCAAACTCCCCAGCTCCACCTCCAGTGTTGACACTTGGGTCGACGAGGTGAGAAGCAAAGGAAAAGGTACGAGATGCCCTTCTTGTGGCGAGTGCGCCAAGGACTGCTCCTGTCGAAGACAGATTTCGTCGCTGGAAAGCAGGGTGAAGGAGCTGAAGAAGGCCGCCAAGGAGAAAAAGAGGGATGATGACAGCCAGTGGAAGGAGATGGAGCAGAAGCTGGAGAAGCTTACAGATCTGGTACAAAATCTGAGCACTACTGGGCTCACTGGACCCGCACCTACGATGGCAAGCCACCCAGCACCTACCTCCTCAGCTGCACCTGCATCCACGCCTTACGGCGTTCCACATTCTCCAGCACCCCCAGCTTTTACTGGCCACCATCCAGCTTTTACTGGAATTTCTGGTATCCCCCCTACTGGATTTACAAGTCCTATTGGGTTCAATCTGGGTACCGAAGGAGGAGAATCTTCGTCGGAGAGGTCTGTACTGTCTGTTGGTACTGTCGGAGATATTGATGGAGAAGCAAGGACCGACGTGAAGGAGCGATCAATGGCCTTGAAGAAGAAGGACCGGCAGCAGAAAGAAAACGAGGCCAAAATCAAAGAAAAGCAGAGGAAATTGAAGGAGATGAGGCTGCATCAAGCTCAACCAACGCCGTTCGTGCAGCCTACTGTGGACCAGGCGTTGCTGGCGGCCGCAATTGCGCAGGCACAGGCAATGGGAGGCGCCGCTGTCAACCCAGTGTTAGTCAATCCGGTTTGCACAGCCACGAATTTCAACCTGAACCACTTGCTGAATCCTTTGCACATGAGGCTGAGAGGATCAGTAATGAAGCAGCCGAAGTTCTCAGGACACCCAAATTACTGGGCGTCCTTCGAGAGGCAGTTCATGGTGTTGCTGCAGACGGAGAGACTGGACAAGGAACTCTGGATCCTTGGGTTGATGGACTGTTTGACTGGCAAACTCAGAGAAAGTACATACAATCTCTATGTGGAAAGACAAAATCAAGGAGATCCCCTGACTTATGAAGAGCTGTATCGAAGTCTCAAGAAGAAAGGCTCTCGACTTCCTGAAGATCATTACAGGAACCCTCTGGAGAACTTCAGGGCGATCAAGAATTTGTTTCTGGAAGAGATTCAAATAGCAAGGCAAGATTGGGAGTTTTTGGTGCAAGAGGCGGAGAATTCGGGAGAAGGACTTTCTGAAGGCGAGATGAAGAAGATCCTCCTGAGCAAGCTCACGCCGGAGACCAAGCAGAAGATCAGGGACTCTCAGGCGGACCAAAAAGTCCTGGGCAACTGGGTTGAAGTCCGAGGATTGCCAGACACTATGGGAAAAATGGCAGTTCGTGAGTTGCTACACTCTATCAGTGCTACTGGATTGAAAGACATCACTATTCGTGAGGGCAGATGGAGAGTTGGTTTCCATGATTCTGAGCAGTCGGAGTTTTTCTGTAGCATGGTGGATGGCAAAGTGAAGTATAAGGGAACAGTTTTGAAGGTACGACCGTGGATCTTCTCGTATGGAGTCGAGCAGATCTGGGACCAACTTGAAAAGTATGCAAACTTAGAACGCCAGAAGTCCAAGGATGCACATGGCTTCGGAGGCAAGGTCAACGCCGTTGGTGAGAAGGGATGTTCTGTGTGCATTGCCCTTGGAAAAGAAGGTCGAGCGGCGACTCACACGACCGCAGATCACAGGTGGACGCCCTCAGATCTCAAGACAATTCATTCCAAAATGGATGGAAAGGGAAATTCTCCCAAAAATCCCCAGCAGGATGGAGCACGAGATGCTGACCAGCATGGAAGGGGAAAGGGTAAAGGGCAGTCCAAAGGAAAAAACAGAGACTGGACACCAAAAGATTACTCGCAGCAAGGCGGAGATCCAAGTGGCTCAAGATGGACCGATGCTGGTGGAAAATCTGGTGGAAAATCTGGTGAAAAAGGTGGCAAAGGCCAAGGAAAGTCCGGGAATCAAGATGATTCCAAGGTGAATGGCAACCCCCTGTACGCGGAGACGCCAGCGAACAAGACCTTCGGCAACAACAAGGATACTGGACGTCGAGGCAAGGGCAGATCCAACGAATCCAACCCCGATTCCAACACCTCCAACAACAAAGGCCAAGGAGGTAAGAAAGGTGGTGGTGGAAAGTCATTTAGTGGTCGTGGACGTGGAAAAGGAGTGAATGCCGTCGAAGCAGGAGAAGAATGGGTTGACGAAGGACAAGTACAGGACGTACAGCCGAACGAAGAAGAAGAATGGCAATAGGGAAGCCAACTTGACCCAAATCCCAACACTGGGGTTGAGTGGCAGGAGACAAAACCCATCAGGGTAGTTGGGGTGGTGGATGGACGCTGCTGGGATCGGCTGGCGCGTTCCTCTGGCCTCCTGTACCCTGCCTGGGTCCTCAGCGCTGTCCGGCGAGGCAAGCAGCGCCAGTTTGTCTGCTGGATCCAGGTCAGAACGACAGATGGTAAGGTTAAACTTGCCAGATGTCTGATTGACAATGGTTCAGAGGTGAATCTGGTGAGGAAAGGCTTTCTGCAGGAGGACGAGGCGAAGATGTCCTCGACACCTGTCCAGCTGGAGGGAGTCAGCGGACATCGCCTTGACGGTGGCGACAGAGAAGCAGAATTGGCGGTCAGATTGGTGAAACAATCTGTCTGGAGCGTGGAAGAGACGGTCACGGAGGAGTGGTTTTCTGGAAAACTCTATGAAGCCAGTATGAAGTATGATTTATTCTTGGGTCAACCTTGGCTTCACGCTCACCGTGTGTTGCCCATGGGACACAGGACATGCTTCCTCCAAGATCCGTCGACCAGCAACCCGTCTGACCTGTATTATCTGCACCCATATACCAAGAGTATCCACCAATTCAAGGAGCGAAATAAGCTGCATTTTCAGCAAGATGGGCAGGAATGGACAAGGAATCAAGAAGAATTCGACGAAGGAAAGGTGGAATCTTTGAACTGCAAGAAGTGGAAGTCAGTTTGCTATCGTGTAGTCGACAAATGGGGGGACATTCTGGTGGATTATTTCGAAAGGAACCACAATTTTCGTCCTCAAGTTGATGCCTTTGCAAACAAAAAGAATAAAAGATTTCCGAAGTTCTACGACGATGCCTGAAGTGAGGACTGTTCTGAACCGATATGGATCAATCCGCCCTTCGACGTTTTTCCTCGTGTGGTGCAGAAGCTGAAGCAATCCGGCGCAAAGGCGATTTTAATTGTCCCCAATTGGCCAAGACAAGAGTGGTTCAAGGACATTATGGACATTTCAATCGACATTGTCGAGCTACCTCACAAGGGAGTGAAGCTGTATTGCGAAGACAATGGCAAGCCTTTGCCACAGCGTTCGTGGAGCACGTTGGCTTGCTTAGTTGACGGGAATCTGGGAGATTATTGGCAAGATGACAGTGAAATGGGAACAGAAGAGGTCATCTCAAGTTCCTCAAGAATCGACGACATTGAGGTGGATGAAGACGATCGAGAGAGGAATCCCGACGTATCGTCGCAGAAGGAGGGAAGGACACTCGGCGTCCCTCAAGAGAACGATTCCATCCATTACAATTCATCCCCATCAGACAAGAATCAAGCCAAAAATGTCAAGATTTCAAGCAAGAATGATGACAAATCTCCAAGAATCTCGCCTGAATTGACAGGAATGAAGCTCAATTCGTCCGACCATCCCTTCAAGACATTCGTGGACCCCTTTCATTGGTGGGATCCCACGGAGGAGCGAGCTCAGGTGAGCTTCATCCGCCAACAATGCGACGAAGAAGTTTGGAATGAAGTGGCCAAGAACATGAGACCACGACCAACAATTCGCAAATTGGTGGACATAATGTCGGTGATTAAATGTGGGAATCAGGTCGACGGAGACAAGATATCTGCAAGAAGGGACGCAGTGTTAGAAGATTATCAAGATGACGTGCTGAGTGGGAAGTTGTGGAAAAACCCCCCAATTCGATGTGAAAATGGGGAAGCCAAGATTGACATAATCGAAGGCTCAAAGGTGCACAAACAACGTCCATTCTATCTACAAGGCACCAAAGCAGATGCCCTGCGAAAGATTATTGAGCGCAATCTCTATGAGTTCGGTTGGTTGGAGGGCTGCATGAGTTCTGAGTGGTGTTCAGCACCATTTACTGTGCCAAAACCCCCACCTGCTGACCAATCCAGCATAGATGCTTGGCGTCTAGTGGTGGATTACAGAGCCCTGAATGCCGCCACGGTACCAGACGCGCATACTCTTCCTTTAATCGAGAATCAGATCGCCGCGAGAGCCAAAGGGAGGCTTTTTACTGTGTTGGATTTGCGCCATGGCTTTCATCAGATGCCCCTTCGAAAGGAGGATAGGCATTTGACGGCAATGTGCACGCCCTGTGGCACTGTCCCGTGGACTGTACTGCCGATGGGTCTGAAGAATGCGCCGTCGATGTTCCAGAAGATGATGGAGACTATTTTATTTCAGAAGCACAAGTCTCTGGATTTACAAGAATTCTGCAGCATCTACATTGACGACCTTCTGATTGCCACGCCGTTGGGAAAAAACTTTGATGACTGCCTGAAGTTGCACGAAGAACAAGTTCGAAAAGTTCTCGAAGTCCTTCGACAAGAGAAGCTCGTGTGTGGACCCAAGAAGGGCAAAATGTTCCTCCAGAGTGTGGAATTTTGTGGCTCTGTCTTGGAAGATGGGACAAGAAGACCAGCCCCAGGAAAAATTGCTGCCCTGCAGCTCTGGGAAAGGCCTGAAACCATCACGCAGCTTTGTGCCTTTTTAGGCTGCTGCAATTACTACCACGAGTTCCTTCCTCTCTACGCCAAGTTCTCTGGTCCATTGACAGAGTTACTCAAGGTTGGCAAAATAGAAGGAAAGAAGGGATCTCAAGTCAAGCTCAAGTGGACGTCAGAATGTGAAGAAGCCTTTACTGGTCTCAATGAAGCACTGGCGAATGTGGTTACATTGAAGACTCCGTGGTTGGATGGAAGACCTTTTTATATTCGTACAGGTAGGTAGGTAGGTATCTTCGGGAGCTCGGGATGCCTCCTTTGACATTGCAGGAAGAAGGTCTTACCAAGGGGACGTCCTGTCCCTCCCACTGCCCTATGTCAGGTGCCTCTTGAGCCGCTCCCGCATGTGCTTGGGAAGGCATTGTCGCGGCCACCCGGTCCATGTGTCCCAGGTGGGAGGGTGTCCCCACATGTGTCCATGGGTAGGGCCACACGCCCCCTCCTTTGGGCGGCAGCTCTGGGGGGCTGCCCAGCCGTGTGGAGTATCTCTCACCACAAGGGGTATTGCTCCCGCTTGTCTACGGTACGACCGCCTCACCCTTGTGGCTTGAGTTGCGGGGCCACTCTGCTTGGCAGGTGACCCCCTCCTGGACTTTGTACCGGCTCGCCTGTCACCGGGTGCTTCCATGGCTCCGGGTGACGTTTGCCATGGTCCCCGATGCAGCCTGGCCGGGCTCGGACCAGTGGCCTTGGAGTACCGCTCCTGCCACTGGCCCGGTGGGTCGGCTGGGTCGCCCCAGTGCGTCCGACCCATGGGGTATTGGTTCTTTCCTATCCCTCGGCCGCCCTACGTGTGTGCAGTGTCCTGGGCCGCTGGGCTCCTGTTCACCGGTGTGCCCGCGCGGTTTGCTGTGGTGCGTCTGCGGTGTCCTGGGCCAGCTGGCTTCTGTTCACCGGTGTGCTCGCTCGGTGTGTTGTGTTGCATGTGCGGTGTCCTGGGCCACTGGGCTCCTGTTCACCGGTGTGCGTGCTGTGTGCGGTGTGCGTGTGCCATGGGTGGTTGTGTCCCTCTTCCTCCCCCCCTAATTTTCGTTTTTTTTTACTTGTTTTTTTTTTTGTGGGAAAAAAAAAAAGAAAAAACAAAAAAGAGAAAAACAGGGGCGCGCGTACACTGCAGCCACAGGCACGGGCAGCTGGTGCGGCGGTGCAATAGCGTTGTGTCCTCTGGCGTGTGTCGTCGGTGCTGTGGCGGCGGTCGCGCCCCAGGGGTGCGGCTCGCGCGTCCTGATGTACACGGGTATGGGTCAGGGTGGGTTTGGTTAGGTGTCTCTTTGCTTCTGGTGCTGGCTGGTTAGGCGGCTGTGTGGGCTGTGGCTGTGGGCTGTGTCTACGTATTTCCCTCAGCGGGCCTGGTTAGGAGTCAAGGGTTGACGGTCTCGGGGTGTGGCTCGGATTTGATTTGTGTTGGGGCTTCGGCTCGGTTAGGCTTGGGTCAGGGTTGGTTTGGTGAGGTGTCTCTTTGCTTCTGGAGCTGGCTGGTTAGGCGGCTGTGTGGGCTGTGGGTGTGGGCTGTGGTTTCGGTGTTCCCTCGGCGGGCTTGGTTAGGAGTCAAGGGTTAGCGGTTTTGGGGTGTGGCTCGGGTTTGATTTGTGCTTGGGTTCTGGCTCGGTTAGGCGGTTGCGTGGGGCCGGGCGTGTGGGTAGCGGCGTCCACGGGGTCGTGCGCCCGAGGCGAGTGCGGGCTGGTGCGTGCGGGCCGGCCGTTGGCCGGTGGCCTCACTGGGAGTCCCACACGGAGGGGTCGACAGGCGTGCCGGGGTCGTACGCAGCGTGCAGGTTGGGCAGCAGCGGGCGCACGTGCAGGGCGTCGGCGTGCCCGATGAGGACCTCACTGAGGACCGAGGGGTTGGCGGCAAGCAGTATGCGATGCCCGGGAGGGGTGGCGGCGAGGAGCGGGAGGATGTCCGCGGCCCGCGACGTGGGGGCGAACACGACGTGGGCCGGGTGCGGCCCCGGGAGCGGTGCCGGGGGGAGCGGGACCACAGGACGGCGGTCCACTGTGAGGTGCCAAGTGGCGCGATGGTGGAGGAGCCGGACTAGGGCGATGCTGTGGCGCAGTGTGTGGGGCTGGGTGCTGGGCGGCGTGGGGACGTGCGGCGGGAGGGGGGGGGGGCGGGGCGGTAGCGTGGGAGGGGGTACGGCGGAGGAGTGACGCCAGCGACGTGTGTGTCGTCCTGAGGGTGGAGAGGAGCCCACGGTAGCGGGCCTGGGTTCGGCGCCTTTGGGCGTAGTGGTGCTCGTTGTCGTGTGTGTTGGCTTCCTTCGGCGTCCGGTTCGTTTGGTGACTTCTGGGCGGGGCCTGGCGTGGCGCCCCGTGGTGGTGGTTTGCTGGGTCACGGGGTTAGATGGCGGCGCCGCTGGCCGGGGGGTCAGGCGCGTCGTGTTGTGTGGCGCGCAGGGCTCCTGGGGTGCTGTGGGTGTCGCCGGTGTCGGTGCGTCGACGCTTGTGGGGTGGTGAGGGGGTGCGTGCGTGCGGGGCTGGGCTTTGGGTGATGTCCCACAGGCGGATGCCGTGTCGCTGCGCTTCCTGGAGGGTCTCCCGCAGGCGCCTGAGGACATACGGGTGGTCCTGGGGCGCGGGGAGGTTGCGGGGGTGGACTCCCAGGGGGTGGAGCGCATCGGCCAGCATGGCTTCCCATGCGGCCTGCGGCATCCACCCCCCCACCGGCCGGAGGCGGCAGTTCTCCACCGACCCCTTGCGGGGCCGATGGACCAGGCCCTCGAGGGAGGGCTCTCCCCGGGCCCACTTCCGCAGCTCCCAGAGCTGCGTGTGGGTCCAGCGCTGCCACCACTGTTCCTGGGCGAGCCTGCGGTCTTGGGCGGAGGAGTGGGCGTGGGTGGGTGTGACGGGGTCGTGGGGACCGGCGGCGGTGGCGGGCCTGGGGGATTCCTCGTAGTCCTGTTCCGTGGGGGTGCGTGGGGAGTGGGGCTGCACGCGGATGTGGACCCGCGGGTGTGCGCGTACGGTCTCCGCCTCGGGGTTGGGCGGGGATTCGCGGCGGCGGCGGTAGTGGGGCATGCGTTGCATGTGGGCTGTCATCGAGGGCCGGTAGGGGGGCGGGGACGCTGCTGGTGGACCCTGGCGTTGTTCTGGCTTGGTCGGGAGCGGTCCGTGAGCCTGGGGTGCGGGCTTTGAGAGGTGGCGGGACGAGGTGCGTCGCGCTTCGCCCGCGGCGCGCTCCGCCATGAAGGTGGTGGCGGTGGCGTCGGTGACGGTGGGGGGGCGCCGCGCTGGGTGCTGCTGCCTTCGGGCCTGGGACGGCTGGGGCCGGATGTCGTAGAGGACGTCCTCGGGGGGGCGGGCTCGCGCTGCCGTCGTGGCGCCGGGTTTGGGCTTGGGTATGGGCTTGGCTGCGGGTTGACCCTTGGGTTTGGGTGGCCGTTTGGCGGCGGTCTTGGGTGCCGGCTGGGTCGTGGGTGTGGGCTTCGTCGGGGCGTGGGCCTTGGCGGCGGCGGGGCTGCTCGCGGTTGGGGCGGGTTTGGAGGCCCGTTTGGGAGGTGTCCCCCGCGGCCTGGGGGGTGGAGTGCTGGATGAGGACGTGGTGGTGGTGGTGGATGAGGTGGTCGTGGTGGTGGAGGTTGTGGAGTCGGAGGCGGAGGAGAGGGCTGTGGGAGACAGCGGAGGGTCCTGGGCCTCGGGGGCGGGCGTATGATGCTGGGTCCTGTAAGTAGCGAGAACGAGGGTGCAGGTTCGGGCATCGGGCGTGTGCGCGCGTTTTCCCTGGTGATCCGTGCGTGCTGGTGCTGGCGTGGCGGCGTTGTCTCGGCTGCGCGGGCACGTGGGTTACCGGGGGGTGGCCATATCTGCTCCAGGACGTGCGGGTGTGTTTGCTGGAGGTAGTCGAGGGTCTGGAAGAAGCATCGCTGGATGCCGGGCATGTCCTCCTCTGTGAGGTGGGGGTAGTTTTGGGTGGGGGTGTGGGGGCCCGGCCACAGCAGCGTCATGAGGCGGGCTGCCACCATGTACGGGCATAGTTGTAGGGTGGTGGGGCGTGGGGGGGTGGGTCCCCTGCGGTTTGGGGGGGCTTCCCTCTGCAGGGGGCGCAGCGTGACCACCCACACCCATCGGTCCGTGGGGATCCCCCAGGTCCGTTGGGTCCACTTGGCGAGGCAATACATCGCCCTACCAAGGCCCTGGTAGCCGCTGCGGATGGAGAGCAGTGTGTCCAGGGATTTGGGTTCCCACGTGCCCCAAATGTGGGGGTCGTCCGGGTCGTCCCCCCTGGCGTACGTGTCGGGGCCTGGGTTGTGTGGGGGGGGGGTGTAGTCGGCGGGGAGGAGGGAGTCGGTGCCGTGTACCACCCAGTGTTCTGTGGGTGCGTCGTAGGTGGTGGTGGAGAGGGTGTAGTGCAGATTGTACATGAGGGTCATGTACGTGGAGGGGGCTGGCTGCTGCTCGTCGGGGGTGGGGATGTCCCCCGGGATGTGGTGCCGGAAGTTGCTCAGGGAGGCCATCCGGGCTACCCATGTTTCCCGCTCCCACTCTTTGGTGCTGTCGGGGGTGGCGTCGGGTGGGGGGTGGGCCATGTCGGGCTCGTGGTAGCGGGTGCGGCCCTTGGTGCCCACCTGCCCCGGCACGGGGTGTCCGACCAGGTGTCGCCCCCAGTCGATGGGGGGCACCCAGATCCGGCTCCCCGTGGGGGGCGGGCTCTCGCCGTCTGGGGTGGCGCGTGGGGGGCGCTCGTGTCGGGCGACGTGGAGGAAGGCGTCGAAGAGGAAGTCTCTGACGCCTTCCCCCAGGGTGGCCGCCTGGACCAGGGTGGCCGCCCGGATGGGGGTGCTGGTGCCGGAGGTGCGGAGGTACAGCACGATGTCCTGTTCCCCGAGTCCCCGGAGGTGCTGCCGTACCGCTGCGGGGTTGTGTAGGGCGTAGGGTTCGGCCGGTGCGGCGACTGGTGGTGCGGGGTGTGATTGGGGGGGTGGTGTGGGTTGGGGGGGGTGGTCATCGTTGTCGCGCGTGGGGTCCGGTGATGGGGTCTCTTGTGGCGGTCGCGGGAGGGGGGATTCGCGGTGGCGTGTGTCGGCGGGGGTATCGACGTCGATTGGCTGGTGCTGGCTGCCGCGTGTTGTGTCCGTGGCCTGGTCTCGGGGGGGGGCCGGGGGGGGGGTGGTGTGGGGGTGGCGCTGTTGGGGGTGGGGGGGGCGGGGCTGGGTGTTGTGCCGGCTGGGGGTCTGGGCGTCCCTGTGGGTCGTGTGGGTGTTGCGTGTGTGCGCCGTGCGGCCCTTGCGGTTCTTGACTGGTTGTGGTGCCGGGGTGTGGGTGGGAGTCGGCCGCATGAGCGTCCGGATGGGGCTGTGGTCCGTATGTAATGGGTGGCTGCTGGTGGATGGTGCTCGCTGGTATGGGGTGTTGGTGGGGGGGCTGCTGGTGGTGGTGGGGTGGGGGGGGCGGGGGTGGGTGTTGTGCCGGCTGGGGGTCCGGGCGTCCCTGTGGGTCGTGTGGGTGTTGGGTGTGTGCGCCGTGTGGCCCTTGCGGTTCTTGACTGGTTTTGATGCCGGGGTGCGGGTGGGAGGCGGCCGCATGAGCCCCCGGGTGGGGCTGTGGTCCGTATGTGATGGGTGGCTGCTGGTGGATGGTGCTCGCTGGTATGGGATGTGGGTGGGGGGGCTGTTGGTGGTGGTGGGGCGCTCCTACTAGGCCCTGGTGTTGCTGGTGTGCGTGCGCGGCTCCTCGCGGGTCCATGGGGGTGTACCGTGGCTCGTATGTCGTGGGCCCGTGTAGCGGGGGCGGCGGGTGGTGCTGGACCGCGTGGTGGTGGTGTGGAGGGTGTGCCGGTTGTGTGTGGTACCCCGGCGTTGGTGGGTGTGGTGGCAGGGGCTGGTGGTGGTGGAATACGTGATGGTGTGGTGCGGTGATGTGCGCTATGTGGGGTGGGTGGTTCGCGGGGCCTGGTTGTGCTGGGGCGTGGTCGGGATGTAGCTGGTGGGGGTCGCTGTAGCTTGGGGGCATTAGGGGGTAGGGGTTGGGAGGGACGGGGGCGTGGTGGTGGTGTTGGTGGTGCTATGTCCCCTGGCTCTGCGCGTATGGTGGTCCTGGCATGGTGTGGACGTGTGTGGGCGGTGGTGGCTGACTGGGCTGCAGGGTTTGGGTGCTGCGGTACGGTGGTGGTGGTGGGCGCTTGCGGTGGCGGTGTTGTGGGTGTGCCCCGGGGGTCTGGGCGTGGGGTGGTGCGGTGTGGCTGGACCCGGGCCTTGGTCGGGGCGTCGCGCCCTGCTGGTGGGCGCGTTGGCGGGCTGCCTGACGTGTCTTGGTCTTCTTGGCCTGGTGGGTGTCGGGGGCGGGTGAACCCCCCTGTCCCTGTGGGGGCGACGGGGAGCGGGCGTGCCAGCGGTGTGCCTCTTGGAGGCTCGTCTTGAGGCCTCTGACGTAGGTTTCCTGGTCCGTGAGGCCCATCCGCGTGGCGGTGGCCTCGTCGGGGGCGGCCAGGTGGGCGTCCCGAAAAGACGCCCAGCCCTCCGGGGGCGTCTGTTGTGCGGGGTGGGGGTGGTGTGCCGGGTAGAGGAGTGCGCTGAGGGGGTAAGGTGTTCCCTTCCGTCGGCCGAGGGCGTTTTTGAACCGGCGGCAAGTGATTCGGAGGTAGGCTGCTATCTCCTCTGGTGCCGTGTCGGCCCACGCTTCCGGCGTCAGGGCTGCTGCTTGGGGGGCCGGGAGTTGTGGGTCTGGGAGGTGTAGGTCTCGGTGGTGGAGGTATAGGGCGAGGAGGATGTGGCGGGCCACCACGTTCAAGCCGCCTCCGCTGTGGCGTAGGGGTGGGCTGTGGGGGGGCAGGGGTGTGCTGCCCGTGGCCACGGCCATGGTCCATGCGTGGTCCGCCGCGTCCGCCACGTAGTACCCTCCCAGGTGGTCCCGGAGGGTGTCGGTGAGGAACCCGAAGAAGCTGGGGTGGCTGGCGGGGTGGGGTGCGGCTGGGGCCGCGGGCCGCTCGTGGTGGCGGGGGTTGAGGTCCCCGCAGTGGGGGCAGCGGGTGAGGCGGTGCGCGGCTCCCAGGCAGACCCAGTGGTCTGGGTTGCAGGGCAGGGCTGTCTGTGGTAGCCGCCGGCTAACGCAGATGGGACATGCGGTGGCTGGTGGTTGGTGGTACCTGTGGACGGACGGCGGCGTGGGGGGATGGGGGCTGGTGGCGCGCGCATGCTGGTGGGAGTGTGTCCGGTGCCTGCGGTGTCCGTGTGTGCTGTGCCAGTGCTGTGCTCGGTGGATGGTGTGTAGATGTGGTGGGGGATCCGTGTTGGTATGTCACGGGGTGGGTTCTCATGGTTGGTAGAACAGGAGTTTGAGGAGGTGGGCTTGGTCTCTTGGGGGCAGGGTTGCCGCATGCTGCAGGTATTTGTGGGTGCGGTATGTGAGCTGCTCCGCCGTCTTGGCAACGGCCGTCCGCTGCATGTGCGCCGCCGTGGCCTGGGGGTCCTCCGCGTGGGTGCGTAGCAAGGTGTAGACGGCAGTGGGGACGAGTCCCCTGCGGACTGCCTCGAGCACCTCCGTCTGCTTGAGGACGGTGGTGAGTTGCTGGGTCGCCAGGGACTGCGTCAGCCATCCAGCGTGCTGTGCGATGGTGTGGGTTGGGTTCCAGTCTGTGAGGGTGTCCAGTCCTCTGTACAGGGGGCACGCCTTGAAGTGGTCCCATGTTTCTTCTTCCGCCTGGCTGCAGATGCATTTGGTGTGTCCTGCGGGGACGTGGATCGAGCGGCGCGTATACCATCGGTGGTATCGGGTGAGGAGGGGAAGTTGTTCGAGGGCGAGTTGGAGTCGGGGCTTTTGTAGGTGTGCTGGGAGGCTATCCGGGCGCAGGGCGGAGTAGTAGAGGGGGGTGTGGACGGAGTCTTCGAGGCGTCGGAGGAGTTCGGTGTTCGCTGGGTGGCCCAGTGTGGTGGCCAGTTGCTGGGTGGGTGTGGGGTAGTGGTACTGCTTGTCTCGATCCGTGTACGGCGTGTCCTCGGGCATCCATTGGGGGGGCTGTGTGGCCGGGGGTATTGGGGGCAGGTGCTGCAGGTGGCTGTGGTGTGGGGTGTCCAGTCGCACGCGTTCGAGCCCTGGGGTGTGGTTGGTGTTCTGGTGTTTGGCCTGCGTGTCTGCGCGTCCATTGCCGTATGCGTAGCGGTGTGACTCCTGCTTTATGATGTGTAGGGCGTCCTGGGGTGCATGCCCTTGAAGGCCATCCATAGTCCCAACGCTTGTGCGGTGAGGCCGGATTCCAGTGCTTTGTGGAGGGGCAGGTCCGCAAGGCGCCTGGTGAGGTGGATGTCGACCGTGGCGTCCACAACTACCCAGATGTTGCGGGGCCGGATCGTCGTGGGTGGCGGTGTGGCGGTGACGGCGTCTGCCATGGTGCGCAGTTCGCCGTGGGAGGACGCCCCAAAGATGGTGGCCCCGGTGTGGTGTTCCACGTGGAGGCCGTCCGCGTGCCGGGTGATGCGCACGGAGGCGCAACCGACCGTGGGGGTGCGTTGCTGGGTGCCGGATGCGTCAGTGAAGTAGATGATGTCGGTGTCGCTGAGTATGGGTAGGCGGGCGATTGCTGTGGGGTGATAGACGTAGATGGGGTTCCCCTGGGCGGTTCTGGCGGTGATTTGCGTGGGTTGCAGTAGTGGCGCTGCATAGACGCCTATCCCCTGGGTGATGATGGCCTGGGCTCGTGGGGTGAGGCGGAGGAGGCCCCTGTCTGGGCGTCCCTGGGTGATATACGCGTACATCAGGTGGAAGAGGTATCCCGTGTTGGGGTGGAACTTCTGGCACGTGATGGTCTGTCGCCGCTCCTTGTCGTCTTTGTCGCCGCGGAGGGTGGGGCATTTGTGCTGTAGGGGGCGCATGGGTGCCTCCTGAGGACCTGCGCGGTGTGGGTCGCAGCGGTCGTACTCCATGGCTACGCTGTCCGGGTCTGCCCGCTCGTTGGTGAACGTCCATGTCGCCGTGGGTGCTCGGGTCCAGGCTACGTGCGCCGGGTGGTCTCGAGGTACCGTGTGAAACCAGGGGGAGAGCCATGCCTGCTGGTCGGCGATGGCGGCGGCGGTGGGGGTGCGGTAGTGGGTGGAGATGAGGTGCAGCAGGGGCCACGGAGTGTCGAGGGCTGCCGGGCCGCAGTGCCAGCACGTGCGTGGTATGCCCTGGTCACTGTGTCTGACTGGTGGTACATCGGTCTCCGGTGCATTGTGTTTGGGGATGGACCAGGGGGCATGGTGTCGCTGGACAGTGCGGGTAGCATGTTTGTGGCCGTTTGGTGCTAGTAGCAGGATGGTGGGTGGTGTCCAGCCTTCGGCTGATGGGGTGGGCTCCCCCTGCGTCCTGCCGCCGTCGTTGGGGGTCTCGTGCTCGCTCGGGCGGGGCCGGGGGTGCTGGCGCTGGAAGGCTGTGTACGCCGTGTCGATGTCCTTGGGCCCCGGCATGTCGCGCCCTGCCTTCGTAGCACATGCGCGGAGGTACACTTGGAAGACGTGGCGTGCTGGCCATTGTGGGTCGGAAAGGAACGGGGCGTGGTGGGCGTCGCATTGGGCCATGATCTTCATCTGTGTTGGGGTGATATACACTATGGTGATGGTGGCCCCTACGAGGCGCAGGGTGTCCACCCCGCCTGCCGGGCGTCGGTGGATGTCGGTGTGTGTGGCCACGAGTGGCCCCTGTTGATCGCAGTGGTGGTTTGTCAGGATGGCGTGTGTGTGGTGCGGTAGGAGGAGTTGTAGCTGGGCCCAGATGCCAGTGCCCACGGGGGTGGAGACGCCGTGTTGCGCCAGTATCCACCCGGGGCAGGTGTTGCGGGCCATTTGCGCTTCTTTTATGCGTATGGCTGCCGCCTCGCGAACTTCTGGTTGGTGGTTGTGTGTTACCCTGTGTAGGAGGTGCGCTGCGTGTTTGGCATAGGCCATGTCGACCAGGGCGCCCTTATTGTCTCCGTAGTAGGGCCAGTGGGCCATCATGGCCTCCTTGGGGAAAGACGTGGGCCAGCCTCCGTGTTGCGCCCATGCCTTCGTCACTTGCTGTCGAGCGTGGCGTAGTGCGTCTTGCGGGCGCGGGAGGTGCAGGGCTTGGTACCCGATGGCCGCGTTGAGCACTGCTTCCATGAAGTAGGCCAGGCCCTACGTAGACAGGAGGTCCCCCCTGGCAATTTGGGGTAGCCGGGCGAGGCGCTCTTCTAGCTTGCTTGGGAGTGTGATGTGGTGGTGCCGCGTTGCCTGTGTGACTCCCAGATGGACTGTGGTGTCTTCCAGGTGTAGGGGTTCGCCTTTCCGGATGTGGGGGGTGGGGGTCTTGCCGTCGGCCAGCCCGACCGATTTGCGGGGGTGCACTAGGAGCTGGTGGGCGTCCAGGTAGGTTGTGGTGAGTTGGAGAATGGCGGACGCTTGGTCGGTGGTCGTTGGTAGCCCTGCGTTCTCAGGGTCGCGGTGGCGGGTGGCCGTAGTTAGGAGGTTGTCGTCCGCGAAGTTGATGAGGGGGGACCGTAGCGGGTATGGGGCGTACCCCGGGTATACCCGTGCTAGCTCGAATGCCAGTGGCAGGGTGACGAGGAGGTAGAGGAAGGGGCCTTCGGCGCCTCCCTGGGTGACCCCGCTGTCTGTGCCGGTCCAGGGGGTGAGGCCTGCGGCTGTGATGACGGCGTAGAGTCGGGTCTGGATGTACCCGGTCATGAAGGATAGGAATGGGAGGCCCATGGCATCCCATACCTCCGTGAGGAGCCGGTGTGGGGCGTGGGGGAACGCGCCTTGGACATCGAGGGAGGCGACAATCATCTCGTAGGGGTTCATGTCCAGTGCGGTGTCTTGGAGGAAGATGGCCTCGTGGGGGGACCTGCCGGCCATGGCTCCCCACATGCTGGCGGGCACGTGGGCGAAGACCGCTGGCGCGATGCGGCCTAGGATGAGCGTCCACACCAGCTTGACCTCGGTGGTGGCGCAGACTATGGGCCGCCAGTTCCCCGGCTGCGCCCAGTCCCCCTTTTTGTAGAAGGGGTGGACCAGGTTGGCCCACTCAGGGGGGATGGGCGTGGCGCCCGTGACGATGTCCCACAGGCGGGCTGCCAGGCGGCGTTTGATGGGCAGGGTGAGGCGTTGGTACGCTTCGGCCGGCAAACCGTCGACGCCGGGCACGACCCCCTTCTTCAGGCGGTCTAGGGCGCGTTGCAGTTCTGAGATGCTGAAGGGGTCGTGTTCGACGGCGCGCGGCTGTTCCCGGTTGAAGACCCTGGGCACATGCTCGCGGATGGTGTTTCTGGTGTGGGGGTCGAGCTCGGGGAGGGCGTCCCCGTGTTGTGCCTGGAAGCTGTCCAGGACTGCCTGGAGGACGGCGTCGGGGTCATTGGTGAGGCCTCCTTCGGGGGTGCGTATCGCGTGGATGGTACGGCGCCCCGTGTCCTCCAGGATGCGGCTGACGTACCGTAGGGACTTGTACGGCGTGTCGTTGCTGCCGTATCTTTCGCGTTCTTGGGCTGCGGCCGCTATGCGGTGGGCGTGCCATTCCTGGAGTTGGTGGCGGCGGGTGGTGAGGAGCGCACAGAGGTGGGCGTCCCGGTCTCGTGCCTCCGGTCTGCTGGGGCGTAGCAGGGTGGCGAGTTCCCCTTTCGTGGTCCAGATGTCATGGACGAGTTGCTGGAGGGTGAGGTCTGGTGGTGCTCCCGTGTGGTTGGTGTCACGCTCCATGCCGCATGCTTGTGCCGCCCGGCGCATGGCGGTGGTGAGTGTCGGTGCACCCGGGCGGCGCAGGATGGCGTGTAGGGCCCTGTTATACCTGTGCCAGGCGCCGTGGTCGTCCTCGGCCGGGAACTGCAGTGTGGGTGGGAGGGTGTCGTCTGGCAGGGTGGCCGCGGGTGGGGGTAGGTTGGGGATGATGAGGTCGATGTAGAGGGGCCGGTGGCCCGTGCCTGTGGGCGGGAGGTCCCCGTAGGCTGCTTCGTGGACGCGCACCGTGGTTGGGTCCCCGTAGCACGTGTCGATGCGGGATGGCTGGGTGCCGGCTTGGTGGGGGTAATGGGGGGTGTGCCGGTGAGTCCGGCCGTGACGTTGGTGAGGCCCAGTTGGTGCATGGCGTCCCGGACAGCTGTGTCGGTGGCTGTGGGTGGGCCGGTGCGGTCGTCGTAGGTGGGGGCGGCGTTTAGGTCGCCTATGATGATGGTGGGTGCCAGGAGGGAGAGTCGGCGGTACGCCAGGCTCAGGGTGTCCAGGAAGTCCTTGGTCTCCTCCCCGAACGGGACGTGCGTGAGTAGCACGTTTAGCTGCCATCCGGGCCCCACGCACTCGTACGCCCCGAGGCGACCCTCCACTCCGAGGTCGGGGTGGGCATGTACCGTGACCGACGTCTTGTGGTAGAGGGGTACCCCCCGTTCCCAGTGGGCGTGATATTTGTTCCCCTCCGGGTCCAGGATCGGTGCTGGTTCGGGTTCGTCCGCTCTGCGGAGGGCTTGCTCCAGGAACCCCAGGAGGTCTGCGCCTTGGGGGTGCGGCCCGGGCATGGCTTGCAGTGTGGCAGCCTTGGTGGGGTCGTAGGTGGCCGCGGGCTCGTTGAGGATGTTGATGCGGGCGTGGGCTTCCGCAGGCGCCGGTTTCTGGGGACCGGTAGTTGGGGGGGCGGGCCGTGTCCGGCCCTGGCCCCGTCAGGCGTCGAAGAGGTCGATGACGCCCTGAGCTGCGGGTGCCCTGCGGTTCCGCTTCTGGGGCTGGGGTAGGGCCCATGCATTGTGGACTTCGCCTGTGTACTCGGTGCCGGTGAGGTGCTCCGTGTCCGGGGTGCACAGCTGCATGGGGACCATCTCACGACCGGCTCGGTCTCGCCAGAGTTCGATGGTGCGCCCCAGCTTCTTGTCGTTGGGGGTGGCCGCGTCCCACTTGACGTGGATCTTGAACCCCTGGTGGTCCCCGGTGACGAGGTACTGATGCTTGACCTCCCCTGCGGCCCATATCCACTTGGAGGGGCCCGCGGCCGTGGGGTACTCGAAGGGCAGCTGCACCCGGGTGCCGATGGCGTATTCGGGATACAGGGCAGCGGCTTCCTCTTTCGTCCAGCTCCCCGGCTTGGCCCTTGGCTTTGGCGCGGGTTTGGCCTGTGTGGGGGCCTTGCGCTTCTGCGCACCTTGGCGGCGCCTGGCAGCGGGTTGTCCCCGTTGGGGAGGTGCGCCCTGGGGCTGCTGTACGGGTGCGTGGCCCGGTGCAAACACGGGGTGTTCGCGGGCGGCTGAGACGTCGGGCTTGGACGTGGGGACGGGGTCCTTCAGCTGGAACACTTGCTTGGTCATGAGGCCAAGCACTTCCTCGGCCTCCTGCAGGGCGTCGGGCGGGTCCGTGGGCCAGGTGAGGAGCCGGTGCCCGGTGCCTGCCCCGTGGCGGCGCATGTGGGCCGTGTAGCGGGTGGCGTGGCGTGTCCACGCTGGGGTGCGTTCCGGGGGGGGGGGGGGCCTTCTGGCGCCCCCTGCGCCCAGTAGAGGGTGTAGTGCAGCGCTTCCCAGGCTGCCTCTGGGGCGTGGGGGATGCGTGCGGCGAGTCGCAAGCGGTCTCCTCCGCGTGGTGGGGGCGGGACTTCGCTGTCGGGGGCGTGTGCCGTTGCCCGTCTGACCTTGCCGTGGTCGTCCCATTCCACCGTCCACCAGGTGTCCCGGTGTTTGAGGATGTTGACCTCCCTGGTGGTCAGGGGGGCGTCCATGGCGTCCCAGCTGACGAGCTGGATGGGGCGGACCGCAGGGTGGGTCTTCGGGGGTGCTCGCATGTTGAGGATTTGGTGGATGTCCTCGGCGGTGGGGCCCGTGTCGGGGGCATCCTGCGCTGCTTGGGCTAGAGGTGGGGAGGGGCGGTCCTCCCAGAGGCGGGATGCGGACGCCGTGGCGTACATGGCTGCCATCAGGACGTGTTCCGTCAGCCCTTCCACCATGAGGTGGTTTTCCCCCTCCAGGTCTCGGGGGATGGCGGCTTCCGCCTTTAGGGTGAGGAGTGCGATGGCGCGTTTGGGTCCAGGTGTGGCGTGCGTCGGCTCATCTGGCGGGCGTCCGTCGGATGGGGTGTGTGGGGGGCGCTTCTGGAAGGGGGATGGTCCCACCGCCAGGTGCTCGACAAGGTGTAGCGGTATGGCGTGGTGGCGGTCCGCTGCGGGCAGGAGGTAGGAGTGTGGGTCCCCGGGTATAGTGCCGAGGAATATGCCCCCCTTGTAGGTAGGGGTGGGCAGGGGTTGCTGCAGAGCGCCTGCGCATGGTAGCGTGCACCGAGGGTTGCAGTGGGTGCATGGGGCTGTTATGGGGTGCGGTACCGCGTACACGGTGAAGGGCCCTACCGCTCGCTGGATGTGGCGCGGGATGATGTTGCGGAGGTCCCCCACCCGTGCCGTGCGGCCTTCGCCATAGTATATCCAGAGCGTGTCCTCCAGTGCCATTTGGGGCGTAGCTTGCGAGCCAGTAGGTTCAAGGTGCTTTTGTGGGTGGCCTCGGTGACGGTGCCGGGTCCAGCGTTCATGCGTGGGAGCAGGTGGCTTTGGTGTTGTGCCGCGGCCCGTCTGCGGGCGGTGTGGAGGGCGGTGCTGTCGTTGGGAGGGGGCGCGTGGTGGGTGGGCCTTTTGCGTGGGGTCGGGGCGACGTGTAGGGGATGCTTCCATGCCGGGCGCGGGTGGTGTTGCGGTGGCTGGAGGCCAGGGTAGGTGGTGAAGGTGTATACGGTGACGGGGGAGCGCTCATGCGTGGCCTGGAGGTAGTAGTGGTCGCGACCCGTGTTGTGGGTGACGATGACGTTTGGCGTTGGTATGTCGTAGTGGAGTGCGGTATTGGGGAGTTGTTTGGTGATGCGTGCCGTCGCTCCCCCTGTTTTGGGCGCGGTGTCGTGGGGCACGAGGATGTGGACT
This sequence comes from Eutreptiella sp. 'Long Island Sound 2002', assembly GCA_964036045.1. Classification (NCBI taxonomy): domain Eukaryota; phylum Euglenozoa; class Euglenophyceae; order Eutreptiales; family Eutreptiaceae; genus Eutreptiella; species Eutreptiella sp. 'Long Island Sound 2002'. Next base: position 27,003,663 of record OZ038397.1, on the reverse strand, counting down.
GCCCACGCATCGTGGGCGGGGAGGTCGGGGTCCGGTAGGGTGGGATGAATGGGGCGTCCCGGGAAGTGTGTGAAAGCTGGGTTGTGGTGTGCCGCCGTTTCCTTGATGATGGACGGTGCCCACTGGGGTGGCGCCCCAACTTGCTGGGCCATGGCGGCGACGGCGCGGGCGATGGCCGTGAGGTCTGGGCCGATGCCAGGCTGGTCTGCCGGTGGTTGCAGGCCCCCTTCTGGTGCGGGGTGGTGCCACCATAGGGTGTAGCCCTTTTGTGTGTTATCGTGGGGGGTGTGCACGAGGCCCTGGTGGTTGGAGATGGCGGTCTTGAGGGCTTCTGCTGCCTCGCGGTGGAGGGTGCGCGTGTAGGCCCAGACTCCAGTGGGGGGGGCCGCCCCGGTGTGGGATTCGGCCGCGGTGGGGGCCGGCTCGAGGGTGTGACTGGTGAGAGAGGGTCTGTGCAGCCCTTCGTGCAGGGAGGCGCACACGTGTGCCCACCTGTCCGCCCATCCCTGTTGGGCGCTTCCTGTGTCTGCTCCTGTGGGCAGTTGCACGATGACCACGTGCCAGGGGTGTGACCCCGGTACTACGGTGGGGGGTGTGGTGTGCTCGTGAGCGTGTAGCCATACTGCGGTGTCTGCGTTCGCCGTCACGTAGTCCTCTCCTTCCGCTGTGTGGACGTTTTCGACGGCGGCCTCTCCCTCCAGGGTGAGGAGCAGGTGTGTGCCGGGGGGCTGCGCGTGCGTCTCCGCGTCCCGGAGCCACAGGTACGTGAGCGCCACGGCGCCGGGGAGGATTTCCCCCCACGTGAGGGTGCCTTCGGGTGATGCCCACTGCAGGGGCAGTGTGCGGCGTCCCCGCGAGTCGTTGGTGGCATGGTAGTCGTGGGGAAGGTGACGTTTGGTGAGCCGGTGCGGCATGCGTTCGGTGGTGGCTGTGGGGGGGTCCCAATTACATTCCTCCGGTGGGGGTGCGTCTGCGTCGTCCTCCTGGGGCTGGGCCAGCGGCAGCGCCTGTGCATTGGGTGCGGCGTCGGGTAATCCGCTGTGCGTGAGGGTGTAGAAGCCCTTGGGGGTGAGTTGGGGGACGATGTCCCACTTCGCCGTTTGCTCTGGGGACAACTGGTGGGGCCCGTCTGCGGTCGGTGGAGGGTGACCTGGTGGCCCCATCTCCAGCTGTGGTAGGCGAGGAGGCTGAGGACGGTGTCTTGCTCCGGGTCCTCCACGCTTTCCACGTATGCTGTCATGTCAGTGACGTCGACGGCGTACTCGTCCTCCCATTCTTGTGTGGGGGTGCCTGGAGGGGGGGGGGGTGGTGGTGTACCCGTGGAGTCCTGGCCCCGTGACGTCGGGCAGGTCGTGCTCGAGTGACGCCCGGTACTCGGCGGGCCCGTTGCTGGCTTCGTGGGTGGGGTGGTGGCGCCGCAGGGCGTTGGACAGGTGCGTCCAGGGCGCCCTCTCGCGGGGGGGGGGGGGGGGGCGCGGGGGGGCATTTTGCGGGTTGGGGTCCGCGGGGCTGCTTGCTGTGGGCTCGAGCTCCGGCGGGGTGAGGTCCATATGATGCTCCGTGTCCTCCGTGTGTTGGAGTTCCAGTTCTAGCAGGCTGTCGATGTCCAGGGCCATGGGGTCATCGTGCGTGTTCACGTGCTGGGGTGCTGCTTCATGGCACGGTGGGCGTGTGATGCTGGTGTTCGGGGCACGTGCGGCGGCCGGTGCGGGGTCGCCAGTCGCCAGTCGTTACGCCATTGGTGCTACGATCGAACAAGTCGACGACGAAGGTCACCATCATCCTCTGGCTTTCTGGTCTCGCAAGCTTACAACAATTCAGCGAAATTGGAGTCCAAGGGAACAAGAAGCCTACGCAATCCTTTGTGCCTTACGGCGTTATGAAGGTTGGATCTTGGGCCATCGCGTTAAGGTACTGACTGACCACAAGTCACTGGAGAGCTGGAGGACAGAACATGTGGATACCCCTGGTGGACCAGCTGGGAGAAGAGGCCGTTGGCATGAAACTCTCAGCAGATTTGACCTCCATGTGACTTACATTCCGGGTCGCTACAATACAGTGGCGGACGCCCTGAGTCGCTGGGCCTACCCAGCCTCCGAGGCTTACTCTGAAGTGAGTTTTCATGGGACAGCCACGGATAAAGCTGAAGTGATCGAGTTCGACAAGGAGGAACAAGCACTGATCAAGAAACATTGTCTCCAATGTTCGATTAAAAATCGGATGAAGGTGGATTTGGTCAGATGCAAGGGGATTACCAAGGCAGATCAGACTGCAGGAGTTAACTCTGACTCTGAGTCGTCGCTGCCACTCCTGAATGTGTTTCCTACGACGAGATCCAAAGCGAAATCCACGCTCCCTCCACAACAAAAGGACAAGGAAACTTCCTTCCTCTATGTGGATTGGACGAAGATGTACAAGGAGGACAGGTTCTTTGGGTCTGCATACCACAAGTTGAAAGGGGACAAGCCTTACGACTCTGAAGAGACGTCTGATTTCAAAATACAAGGCGACAAGTTATTTTGGCAAGGACAGATTTGTGTTCCTGATTGTCTGATTGACCAATATGTCAAACATTGGCATCGGAATGAGACAGCCCACACACATTCTCGTGTTCTGGAGCAGGAGCTACGACACAGAGTCTACACACGGGACCTCAAGAGTGCCTGTGAACGAGTTGCCAAAGGATGCAAGCAATGTCAGGCGACCATCCCCAAGAATCAAAAGGCAGAAGGACTACTGAAGGGATTACCAATTCCTGAGAGGTTGTTCAACAAGGTGACGGCGGATGTCTTCGAGTTGGGACAAATCCAAGAGGAATGTCTCTACACGAGGAAGCCTATCGATGGGGTTTTGTTAATTCAAGACCGCCACAGTGGCTACATCCAGGTCCTCCCTTGCAACACGAAGCATCTCACCTCTGAAATGGCTGCCAAGTGGACTGCAAGTCAGTGGATGAGTAACTGGGATGTTCCCAGTGAAATTCTGACGGACAGTGGGAAGGAGTTCATTGGGACTTGGTGGGAGAACATGTGTGCCCTATTGGGAGTTCATCACCTTCGTGCCCGAGTCTACGACCATCGAGCCCTCCCTGCTGAACGCGCTGGAAGGATTCTTATCAGCATTCTGAGAAAATTCCTGGCGACTGAAAAAGACTACAATTGGTTGGAGACAATTTACTGTGTCTTGACAAGATACCATGGTACCAGGAATTACACTGGATTAAGTCCGAATGAGCTTGTTTTTGGTCGTGAGAAGATGGGTCCAGGACCAGTGATGTATCATCCAAGGCAGTGCTACGACGCCTCGCAATGGTTTGAGAGGATCAAGGATCTAGAGTCCAAGTGGATCCAAGCCAAAGTGGAGAGTCAAGCAGATTGGTTGAATTTCAAAAATAAGTCAAGAACGCAAGGAAAACCCTTCGAGAAAGGCCAGCAAGTTTGGCTTCGTAAGTCAGACGATACCCTGAAGGACGACAACAAATTGTTACCTTTGTGGGATGGCCCATTCCAAGTCAGTGGTCAACTAAGTGAGACTACATTCAACATTCAGATTGAGCCAGGCAGGCATCAAGAAGTACATCGAGATCGTTTGAAGGCCGAAGTACCCTGCCCCAAAGGAAGGTTCAAGCCTCTCTATTGGACTTTGAAGTAACTGAGCGACAGGAAGATGGTCACAAGCAGTTTCGAGTTGGAGAAGATCCTTGATTACAAGAAGAATGCTCGAAACAAGTGGTACTTTCTGTGCAGATGGAAAGGATTCGGTCCAGAGGAGGACAAATGGGAGCCAGCTTCAAGTTTCATCCATGGGTATACGGATACTTTCATCAAGTTCCTGAAGAAACACCCTGAGATTGACAAAGAGCTCTCGCTGATCAAAGATTGTGTCACCACGGAAGACTTACAAGCACAAGAAGAAGCTCCAATTGTGGCAGAATGTATTCGAGACAAGATCTGATCAGAATTTGAATCGCCGGAACTTTCGAGAAGGTTTACCGTCGACATATACCCTTGGCATGGGGACAATACAGTCCTGACGCATCGTCTTTGTGGTTCAACGATCAGATGATGGGACATTCTGGGGTCATCCTGGTCATTCCATCCATCATTCCCATCATGGTCATCATGTGAATCATGTGCTTCATTGTAGATGATTCCAATCCGAAGATCCGAAAGGCCATTATCCTCAACCACGACGACACTATCGTGTTTAGCTGTCGACTGGACCCCTCTACTCGCCTTGGGAAGGACTCGTTCGAGTTCGTGCTCATTACAGAGATTCTGGCACATGACTGAGTCTGATCCATTTCATGTGTTTGACGGATCTGCTGAAAATGTGATTTCCATCAGCTCTTACATTGAGACAGTTGGTTTGTTTTCCAATCGACCACTGTCAAAGGGCTTATATAGACCAAGTGACGACGATGGTGTTCTTACTTGTGTCGACTCGCTGTTATCTGTGGATTGTGTTGGAATCCCCCTCAGAATCAGCTCAATTTTGGCAAATTCCTGGTACCAAGCATTGAATGCTTATACATGCTGGGACTATAACGAGTCAATTACCCCTTCTGGCTCATACTGCATTAAACATGAAGCCCTGGAGACGATACTGACAGTGTGGTCATCACTCACTGCATTTTTTTGGCTATCATTACGCTTGCATGATTGGATTTCCATCACGGGATTCATCATCATCATGAGGATTTGACCTGGATTGGCTATGAATGAGAACTGGATTTCCGTTCAACACAAGACACAGAGTCTATCGACATTGAATTGGACCTGTATTGGCTTGTTGCAGATTTCGCCACCCTCAATCCGTGTGCGATTCACTGATTTTGGTCTCAATTCAGGCACATTTTGTACCATAATCTGGCATCTGGTCTCCTGACTGCAAATGACACCAGCCAGTTTCACATATCTTGGACTCCATGAAGGGATACCCTATTTTTTTGACGCTCGACGACATGGCGACGCTCGTTTTCTGTTTTCTGGCAGTGGGATGTCAGATCCTGATTTCATCATGAATCATGGATAATGGATCATCATGTACATTCTTCACTCAGACTGTCAATTTTCGAATTTTCGAGCTTGAACGGAGCTTTTTCTGTGTGCCCTAAGGTACCTATGCGTTTCATTCAAGACGATGGCCATCGCGAAGCACAGATCTCAGCACAATTGTGCTCAATTCAGCTCAATTTCACACATTTTGCCTTAGATTAGTCGGTTTTTGGTCACTTTCGCCGTTTCGTTCACTTCACTTGACCCAGCCTGACATACTGGCGTATGTTTTCAGAGGGGGGGTGTAACGGCAGCAGTGACAGCACTCAATTATACACTGATGTGATCAGAATTTCAATGATTCTCAGATGTACATTAGTGCAGTAAATTTTCCGCTACATTTCATGTTTTCCGTTCGCCGCCAGATGTCGCCTGTGAGCGCGCGTCGAGTTGCATTTGTCTTTCGTGATTTCCCAATCGGATTTATTTAAATTATTTTGAATGATTTCACGTTGTGTCATTATGTGCGATGAATGCGCATTGAGATTCTATGTCTGCTCCATTTTTGTAGACCGGGTTTTCGTACTCTTCATATTCCACCATGGAGTTCAAAGGACTTACAAGTGCTTCGCATATGTCGCTCCCAGAGGCTGGATATGGGTCTGAAGAGGGTTATGTGGGTTCGGAGATATCAGGGGCAGTGTCGGGCGTTACGACCCCTGGGGCATCAAGGCTACAGGCTTCGCAGTTACAACAAAGATCAACCACTATGCAGCGGTTACACGGGGCAGGGTACCGGATCTGCAGCTCCGATGGACGGCGATACGGGGGGCCATCAACGTGGTGAACTATGCCCCGTCAGGCCTATGGTCCGTACGCGTCCGCGAGTGGGAGAAGGTGCTCTTGGAGGCCTCGGACGTCATTGGCGAGGTCCAGAGGTATTGGGAGGCGCTGTACGCCAAGCGGCCAGTGAACCTGCCGGCCTTCGAGCGGCTGGTCCGGGCCCACATTCCCAAAGGGGTGCCGGAGGAATGGAGGTCGGTACAGGACTACACCATGCAGGACCTTAAAGACGCCGTGAGGCAGGCCGTGGCGGACGACAAAGCTTCGGGGTCCAACCGGGTCACGGCTGCCCTCAAAGCAGAGCTGCCTGAACCGGTGCAGGGGCTCCTGGTGCATGCGTACAGGGCAATCCTACGGGGTGCGGACGTCCCGGAGTCCTGGCACGAGGCCATTATCTGGCTGATGCCCAAGGGCACAGCCACGGGCAACCTGGACGAGTACAGGCCGATAGCGCTGGGGCAGCAAGACATGCTAATGCTCATGACTCCCCTCATGCGGAGGTTCACAGCTGTTCCGGCACGCAAGGGACTGGCCGCGGACTGGCAGTTCGGAGCCATGCCGGGCTCCACGGCGGCTGCCCCGGTGTTCCTGGCCCAGCGCAGGCTGCAGCGTGGGCTGGAGGAAAACCACGTCCTGGCCTTCGATTTGTCAAAAGCTTTTGACACAGCGCCGCACGGAGCGCTGGCGTTCCTCCTGCGCCACATGGGTGTCCCGGAGGAGCTCATCAGGCTCTTCCACACCCTCAGCTGCGGGTCTCTGGTACGCATCGTCACCGCGCACGGCCCAACGCCGAGCATACGGCTCCACAGGGGCCTGCGGCAGGGCAGTGCGGAGAGCGCTGTGAGAAAGGTTTATAGTGTTTTCAGCACTGTGTTTTGCCTCTCCTGCTGCTTGCTGTTGGTGTAGGGTTTCCTGCTGCTTGTTTTTGGAGATGAAAAGCTTTGGTTTTGATGAAATACAGTCACTCCAGGATAGCCCAAGCCAATAGTATGCAAAGAGAAGAGGATTCGGGATCAAAGCATGAAGGGCTGCAGTGTAAACAGTGAAAGATGATTGGATATTCACAGAAACTGCAACTCAGGTCACAAATGAATGCATATTCACAAAGATAGCTGAAATGTTTTTGGAAAAGAGTCAGAAAACTGCCTCAGGATCACTCTCTCTCCATAGTGCCATCTTAGGAGATGTGCACTCTTCGTTTTGGGTCCCATATGTGCTGAGGTGGCATGGTATGTGGCGATGAGGTCACTGCCATGTCACATGGGATCTTCGTACTTAGCTAGGCTGACCAGGAATTGAACCCAGGACCTCTCAAAAAGAGGTGCCCAGCCCCCTAGGGTGCATACCACTAGGATAGCTAAGAATTCATGGAAAAACATAGATAAATCCATAGGCTCTACCTTAGGTATGTCAGTGCTCAGTCAACTCAGGAAAAGATGTTTTACTTCACATTGAAAGGGGATTAAGGGGTCCACTCCATATCCTGATTGGGTGTTTGGTTCCATAGGTCAAAATGTGTTATCACCACTTTTGGTTGGACCAATACTAAGATAAAAATGCATGGATGCTCAGTGCATCTCTAATACAACTAGAGTATGCCTCAAAGCAATGGAAAAGCACTTTTTCTTACTCCCCCCTTGTGCTGTGGTGGCCACCACTGTCGCATTTTAGGAAAAAGGGAATTTTTCTTGGCCTTTCCTTGGTTTCCACATCTACTTTAAAATACCTACAGTTTCCCTCACACTGAAAAATGAGCGCTCACCATGGCTGGCGCTCTTTTGCTGCTCTGTATGTAACATATCCTACAGAAGACTCAGCGCTCATGGCGCTGCCGGGGCTCCTGTGGCTTGGTTGGGTTAGTATGGGAGCATGCCAAAACATGTGCATATGCATCCCTCCCTCCAAGACGCAGCGTCGACACAACCCAAACGCAAGACACATTATACACATTCGCATGGGTTCTCGTAAACCTGCTGGCGACCTGTGACCTGTCTTAGGGCGAAGGGAGTCTCAAAGGAAATTAATTTGCCCCTTGGTTGGGTCTTGGTTCTGCTCAGTCTCTCCAGGCACCTGCGTTTCCGCCCGAACACGGCCTACTCAGCGAGGCTGCGCGTGGGTATCTGCAGAGGCAGGAATGGGAGATTTATGGACGAATCCACGCAAAAACGAAGCAACCACACCAAAATCCGTCAAATGACGGCGTAGAATTTTTCTGAAACGACACACCTGAGCAGAATCCAATTGTGCATCAGAAGCACATTTTTATAGAAATTATAGTCATCTCTGGATTTTTTAAATCCAGAAATTCATACGCATAAAATGGCGGCGCGCAGGAGCGGCTCCTAGCGAAGCGCCGGAAAATGGAGAAATAATGGAATTATAAACGTATGTCTCACGTAGTCTTGAAAATGACGAGACACACATTAATAAATAAACATACAGATTCCACCCACACTAATAGAAGCTTCAAAAATTCAAGAATTCGAAAATGAACGAAAAGACTTCAATGAATCAGGTATAAACGACAGGTTTGAGGTTTGAGGTTTGAGGTTTGATTTTGCGGGTACTAGACGCCTTTCGGCCCCGGGGGGCCACCTGGTCGGGCCAGGTGATATCCTCCCCACCGGGTCCTAGTGGGGGGCCCTCCAAGACGCACCTCCTGCCTGGTGGCGGAGTCCCCCGGGTTCACAGAGCTCGGAGCCCCGTCCTTCCCCGGTGTCCCCGTTTCGCCACTCCTCGGTCAGTGCATCAATTCGCAGCCGTGGCTGCGGGCGCTTACCCACTGCGTCGCCCCCCTAATGCGTGGTCGCCCGGGGCGCCGGCGCCGCCGGGCCCGTGCTACTGGCTTGTCGCCAGTGGGACCCCCTTGGGCTGGCGCGGAGGCTGCCTAGCCTAGGGGTTGGGGCGTGGCGCTGTGCGCCACTACTGCCTTGGCGGGTGCAGTGTCCCGTCTGTGTGTGCGCGGCGCTCGCGGCCGGTTCGGGGGGGGTTCGGGCCGGTACCTGGTGTTGTGTCTCTCCTGTTTCCCCCTTCCCGCCCCGCGTGTTCCGCGCTGCGTGTGGCGGGCCGTCCCCTCCGGGTGTCCCTTACCCTCGCTCGCTGGTACGCCATTCCATGCGGTCTGTGCGTTCCGCGCGCTCGGTCCGGTTGCCCTTCCGGTAGTCCCCGCGTGTCCTTTTCGTGTGTGTGCGCTCGCGCTCTCGCGGTGTCCGCTCCCCCCCCCGCTGGGTGGTGTGGCGCGCGCATCTCGCGTGGTCCCGGCACTGGGCGCTGGTAGGGCCGTTCCACTTGGTCCGTGCCCCTCCGCGTGTCCTGCCCCGGTCCCGTGCTCCGTCTGGCGTGCTTGGGGGGGGGCGGTCCGGTCCCGGTTCCCCCCTCCCTGGCTTGGGGTTGCGGGGGCGGCGGCCCCTGGCCGCCCGTCCTCTGGAGCGGGCAGCCAGGGTTCCGCGCCCCGCGTGTCCTGGGTGCGGTCGGTGCGGGCGTGGGATCTCCGCACCGGCCCCACAGCGTGAGCCCTCGCGGGCCGGTGTTGCTCGCTGTGGGGGTGGCGGTAGGGCGTCCCCGGGGGGGGTGCTTTCCACCTTTGTGTGGGGCGCCTGGTGTCAGGCGCTGTCCCTCCCCCGGCCGCCCGTCCTCTGGAGCGGGCTGCCAGGGTTCCGCGACCCGTGTGTCCCGGGTGCGGTCGATACGGGCGTGTGTACCCAGCACCGGCCCCCCAGCGTGCGCCCTTGCGGGCCGGCGTTGCTCGCTGTGGGGGTGGTGGAAGGGCGTCCCCGGGGGGGTTGCCTTCCACCGTTGTGTGGGGCGCCTGGTGTCAGGCGCTGTCCCTCCCCCGGCCGCCCGTCCTCTGGAGCGGGCAGCCAGGGTTCCGCGACCCGTGTGTCCCGGGTGCGGTCGATGCGGGCGTGTGGACCCAGCACCGGCCCCACAGCGTGCGCCCTTGCGGGCCGGCGTTGCTCGCTGTGGGGGTGGCGGAAGGGCGTCCCCGGGTGGGGTGCCTTCCACCGTGTTGTGAGGGGCGCCTGGTGTCAGGCGCTGTCCCTCCCCCGACCGCCCGTCCTCTGGAGCGGGCGGCCGGGGTTCCGCGACCCGTGTGTCCCGGGTGCGGTCGATGCGGGCGTGTGAACCCAGCACCGGCCCCCCAGCGTGCGCCCTCGCGGGCCGGCGTTGCTCGCTGTGGGGGTGGCGGAAGGGCGTCCCCGGGGGGGGTGCCTTCCACCGTTGTGTGGGGCGCCTGGTGTCAGGCGCTGTCCTTCCCCCGACCGCCCGTCCTCTGGAGCGGGCTGCCAGGGTTCCGCAACCCGTGTGTCCCGGGTGCGGTCGATGTGGGCGTGTGGACCCAGCACCGGCCCCACTGCGTGCGCCCTTGCGGGCCGGCGTTGCTCGCTGTGGGGGTGGCGGAAGGGCGTCCCCGGGGGGGGTGCCTTCCACCGTTGTGAGGGGCGCCTGGTGTCAGGCGCTGTCCCTCCCCCGGCCGCCCGTCCTCTGGAGCGGGCAGCCAGGGTTCCGCGACCCGTGTGTCCCGGGTGCGGTCGATGCGGGCGTGTGGACCCAGCACCGGCCCCACAGCGTGCGCCCTTGCGGGCCGGCGTTGCTCGCTGTGGGGGTGGCGGAAGGGCGTCCCCAGGGGGGGTGCCTTCCACCGTTGTGAGGGGCGCCTGGTGTCAGGCGCTGTCCCTCCCCCGGCCGCCCGTCCTCTGGAGCGGGCAGCCAGGGTTCCGCAACCCGTGTGTCCCGGGTGCGGTCGATGCGGGCGTGTGGACCCTGCACCGGCCCCACAGCGTGCGCCCTTGCGGGCCGGCGTTGCTCGCTGTGGGGGTGGCGGAAGGGCGTCCCCGGGGGGGGTGCCTTCCACCGTTGTGAGGGGCGCCTGGTGTCAGGCGCTGTCCCTCCCCCGGCCGCCCGTCCTCTGGAGCGGGCAGCCAGGGTTCCGCAACCCGTGTGTCCCGGGTGCGGTCGATGCGGGCGTGTGGACCCTGCACCGGCCCCACAGCGTGCGCCCTTGCGGGCCGGCGTTGCTCTCTGTGGGGGTGGCGGAAGGGCGTCCCCGGGGGGGGGTCTCTTCCGCCGTTGTGAGGGGCGCCTGGTGTCAGGCGCTGTCCCTCCCCCGGCCGTCCGTCCTCTGGAGCGGGCAGCCAGGGTTCTGCAACCCGTGTGTCCCGGGTGCGGTCGATGCGGGCGTGTGGACCCTGCACCGCCCCTGCAGCGTGCGCCCTTGCGGGCCGGTGTTGCTCGCTGTGGGGGTGGCGGAAGGGCGTCCCCGGGGGGGGTTCCTTCCACCGTTGTGAGGGGCGCCCGGTGTCAGGCGCTGTCCCTCCCCCGGCCGCCCGTCCTCTGGAGCGGGCAGCCAGGGTTCCGCCACCCGTGTGTCCCGGGTGCGGTCGATGCGGGCGTGTGGACCCTGCACCAGCCCCACAGCGTGCGCCCTTGCGGGCCGGCGTTGCTCGCTGTGAGGGTGGCGGAAGGGCGTCCCCGGGGGGGGTGCCTTCCGCCGTTGTGAGGGGCGCCTGGTGTCAGGCGCTGTCCCTCCCCCGGCCGCCCGTCCTCTGGAGCGGGCGGCCCGGGTTCCGGTGTGCGTGTGTGTTCGTGTGCGTGCTCTGCTTGACCGGGTTGGGCGGGCCGGCCTCCCGGGCGCGTTCTGGTGCGCCTCACCTTTTCCTTTGGCCGCTTTGTCTTTCTGCTTTGCTTGGCCCCCTCCGGGCTGGGGTTGCCCCCCTCTCTCTCGCTGCTGCTGCCTTTCCTGGTTGCTCTGGCGCTTTGTTTTTTTTTTTTTTTTTCCCTCCCGCTGCCTGGTTGGTTGGTGTCTCCCGCTTGGCCGTTGGCTGCTTGTTGGTGGTTGCTCCCCCGCCCCTCTCCCCTTGTGTGTCCCGCGGTTTTTGTCGCCCCGCTTGTTGCCTGGGTGTTGTTTTTTTTTTTTTTTTTTTTTTCCTCCCGTTCTTCTTTCTCTGTGCGCCCCCGTTGTCTCCGGCTTTCTCTGGTTTCCGGCGCCGGTTGCCTTGGGCCTCGGCGCTTGCGTTGTTTGCTTTGTTGGCCTGCCGCTTCTCGGCTCTCCGTGCGCTTGTTCCTCTTTCGTGCTTTCCGCCTGGCTGTTGGCTGCTCCCTCGTGGGGGCTGCCCCCCCCCCCCCCCTTTTGTTTCTCACGGTTTCCGTCGCCGCCGCTCGGTGCTGCGTGCCGTGTTGTGCTGTGCGTGGCTGGGTGCTGCGCTGCGCCGCGCTGCTGCGCGTTGTGTCGCCCGGTGGTGTGCTGTCCTGTGCTGTGTTGCGCTCGTTTGGTGCCGCTGCTTGTTGCGCCGTGCCCTCTGGCGCTGCCCGTCGCCCTGGGGCCCTGTGCTCTGCGGCGCTGTGTTTTGCGGTGTTCCCCCGCGCTGTGTGCTCTGTGCTGTGTGTGTTTTGTCGTGGCGCGGTGGTGCGTGCTGTTGTTCGCCGCTCTGCTTTGTGCTGTGTGTGTCCCGGGGTGCTGTGCTGTGCGTTCCCTGTGCTCTCCGCTCTGCGCGGTGCTGTGCTTCGCTGTGCTGGTGCGCTCGCGTTGTGCTGTTCGTGTGGTGCGTGCCGTTGCTGGCGCCTGGCGCTGTGGTGCGCTGCTGTGTGTTGTGCTGTTTCCTGTGGTGTGCCGTGGTGCGGTGCTGGGTCTGTTGGCCCGTGGTTGTTTGCTGGCGGCGTGTTTCGGTGTCGGTGTCCCTGTCTGGCCCAAATGAATGCATATTCACAAAGATAGCTGAAATGTTTTTGGAAAAGAGTCAGAAAACTGCCTCAGGATCACTCTCTCTCCATAGTGCCATCTTAGGAGATGTGCACTCTTCGTTTTGGGTCCCATATGTGCTGAGGTGGCATGGTATGTGGCGATGAGGTCACTGCCATGTCACATGGGATCTTCCTACTTAGCTAGGCTGACCAGGAATTGAACCCAGGACCTCTCAAAAAGAGGTGCCCAGCCCCCTAGGGTGCATACCACTAGGATAGCTAAGAATTCATGGAAAAACATAGATAAATCCATAGGCTCTACCTTAGGTATGTCAGTGCTCAGTCAACTCAGGAAAAGATGTTTTACTTCACATTGAAAGGGGATTAAGGGGTCCACTCCATATCCTGATTGGGTGTTTGGTTCCATAGGTCAAAATGTGTTATCACCACTTTTGGTTGGACCAATACTAAGATAAAAATGCATGGATGCTCAGTGCATCTCTAGTACAACTAGAGTATGCCTCAAAGCAATGGAAAAGCACTTTTTTTTACTCCCCCCTTGTGCTGTGGTGGCCACCACTGTCGCATTTTAGGAAAAAGGGAATTTTTCTTGGCCTTTCCTTGGTTTCCACATCTACTTTAAAATACCTACAGTTTCCCTCACACTGAAAAATGAGCGCTCAACATGGCTGGCGCTCTTTTGCTGCTCTGTATGTAACATATCCTACAGAAGACTCAGCGCTCATGGCGCTGCCGGGGCTCCTGTGGCTTGGTTGGGTTAGTATGGGAGCATGCCAAAACATGTGCATATGCATCCCTCCCTCCAAGACGCAGCGTCGACACAACCCAAACGCAAGACACATTATACACATTCGCATGGGTTCTCGTAAACCTGCTGGCGACCTGTGACCTGTCTTAGGGCGAAGGGAGTCTCAAAGGAAATTAATTTGCCCCTTGGTTGGGTCTTGGTTCTGCTCAGTCTCTCCAGGCACCTGCGTTTCCGCCCGAACACGGCCTACTCAGCGAGGCTGCGCGTGGGTATCTGCAGAGGCAGGAATGGGAGATTTATGGACGAATCCACGCAAAAACGAAGCAACCACACCAAAATCCGTCAAATGACGGCGTAGAATTTTTCTGAAACGACACACCTGAGCAGAATCCAATTGTGCATCAGAAGCACATTTTTATAGAAATTATAGTCATCTCTGGATTTTTTAAATCCAGAAATTCATACGCATAAAATGGCGGCGCGCAGGAGCGGCTCCTAGCGAAGCGCCGGAAAATGGAGAAATAATGGAATTATAAACGTATGTCTCACGTAGTCTTGAAAATGACGAGACACACATTAATAAATAAACATACAGATTCCACCCACACTAATAGAAGCTTCAAAAATTCAAGAATTCGAAAATGAACGAAAAGACTTCAATGAATCAGGTATAAACGACAGGTATGTTCGTCTCGCATGCCGCATACACATTGCTCGTCTCGTGTCTCCGTGAACGAGCCTTGTAGCAGCGCTAACAAAGATAGAACGCGATAGAGGGATTGATTAGAAAGATTGCAGATGATTAGCGGTCAGATCAGGGTGATTAGACATACACACAAGTGAATAGCAACGTTTTTCGCGTGCGCCCCTCACTTGCTCTCTCTCCCAGCGGTAGGTAAGGTGAGTAAGCCCAGGCGGGGCCACCCCCTGGTGGAGTTCTTGATTGGCGCTGAGATGGGCAGGTGTGCCCAAGGAGATCGTGCATACACGCGCATGCACACACGCATTAAAGGGTAGGCCACGCGAAGTGCGCACGGTAAACCTTGTTTAGGCTACCCAGGGGCTCCTCGGTACGTTCTTTAAGAGAACCTGAGGAGTCCCTTAACGCTTGCTTGCTTGACAAGGGTAGCTGGTCTTCCAGCGTGTTTGCGGACAGTGTATTATAGGTCACACTGAGAAGGGTATAATACCTGGAGTGTGGCTTGGTTCCTCCGCCGCAAACGCCCTTTCATTTGCCTTTCTTTTACAGGTGGGCAGGCAGGTGTAAGTGCGGCTAGCCCCATCTGCTCAGATTTTCAGACATTCTGCCCAGATTGGCTACATTTTGGTCATTTTCTTTGCTTCGGCGGAATTGCCGCCTCGCAGCTCAGTCACAGGACATTTCCTATATATTTCTGATATGCCGGATTTGATTCCGCGGTCCATTTCCCGTAAATCCGCCGCATTCCGCTATTTTAGCTGGAATCGCCATTTGCCGCTGACGCGCGCTCGCGGGCCAGATCGGCCAGACAATTTTACATAAATGGATTATTTAAATTCTTTCAGACAGTTCTGGACACTCAGATGTATTTAGAATAATTCCCCTCAATTTTCTTCATAGACTGGGATTTTCTGCCGGACCACAATCAGCATGGATCTTGCTTCTGTTGTCGCTGCTCTCGCCTCCGTTGGTGTCCGAGTGTCCGGTTCTACCCCCAATAACAACATCCAGGGAGACTCCTCGCGTGCCTGCCCCACTGGTCTTGCCGGCCCCGAGCCCTCCGGCACCCACAACGACCCAGGGCAGCACTTTCATGGTAGCAGAGGCTACCTGAATGTTGTTCCTTTGGTGTCCCAACCACAGCTAGCCCCTCAGTATGGCCCCGTAGACTCCGCCACCTCCGGAGACGTAACGATCACGCTCCCGTGGTGCTGTGCGAACGAGGCCTTGAGAGGAATGCCTTGCGCAAGCCCAAATTGCCCAAGAAGGACACAAATCAGCAGCTGTGGAGGCCCAGATTACAATCAAGATCCCAGTCGAAATTGGCCATCAAGCAGCTGGAATCTCCCAGCTTACGCTAATGTCAACGCTCCGGTGGAGCTTACGGACCTGGCAGGTACTAATACTCCGTACCAATGTTCACATTTTGTGACCATCGATGCCGACATTGACGACATTGAGATGGGTGGTCCAGGTGAGGTACCTACCTATAATCGACCAGCCTCATGGGCACAATGGGACAACCATTTGTCTTCGGAAGTGGCCCGTAACCTTGAGGCGCTTGAGGCCCTGTGTCTATTAGCCACGTCTAAGCTGATAGGACAAGAAAGAATCGCCTCTGATTTTTTATTTGAATATTTTTTCCTCCTTCAAGAAGAAATTAAGACCAGGATGTGGTGGTGTTCTCAAGAAGATGAATCTTTTGCCATTTTCTTGCAGATCTGGGAGGCAAGCCCCTTCCCGAAGGAGAAGACCAAGGCACCGGTTGCCGGGCCCTCCGCCCCTCATCCCTCTGTTTCCATCCGCGACGATCTAGCCGCCGCGGTTGAGGAAGGAATTTTAGAGGCAGCTAGGCAGGCAAGCCTGGAAATTAGGACTGAAGGAGCTCCCCAAGTGGACTCCTGGCTGCGAACCACTGAGATTAGCGGTCCGACAGCCTGCTCAGGCCCTTCAGGACACGGTATGTACTGTCCTGCCGACTGCTCTTGCAGATCTCAGCGAGACTCTGAGCTCCAATTGCTAAAAGATCAAATGCAACTCATCATTCAGACGCTGGGAATTAAAGATCTTTTCAAGACCCACATGAGGTCTGAGGGCGCATCATCGGTGGATCAGACAACAGAACCGTCGGAGGAGGCGACAGAAATTTTTTCGATTGCTCCTTCGGTGGACTCTAAGACCACCGATGCACGGATCAGCAGGACTAAGCTAAAGGAAAGGGTTACAATCTCTCGATCACAGAGTAGATCGGCGAAGGTTAGGACTGAGGTTCAGAATGCCAAAAGAACTGCCTCCCGTACTACCCTTCCTGCTGTTGATTCCAATGCAATTGCCCAGATGTTGCTCGCCCAGACCCTCGCCGGAGCTGGTGTGGCTAATGATGCCGCCAAGGTGTCTGCCATTACGGCCGGTGTTGGGCTGGATTCACTTCTAAATCCTACTTCATTGCGACTTTGTCAGGTTGCCAAGCAACCGAAGTATAATGGGAATCCCAGACGTTTTTTTGCACTGAACGGCGCCTTTTGTGGCTGGCCAGGCCGGGGAGAAAGGCTCTTGCGCGCCAAGCTTTTTTGGGGAGGGGCGGGAGCCCGAAATCAAGTTCAATCGCGGGCTGAGTACCGCTGCACGTTGCTGTCCTCGTCTGCTTCATCTCAAAGAGACTTGGCAGCCCCGTTATAGACAACCGCAGGCCGGGGTCTCCGCTTGATACCCGAAGGCGGTGTGGTTGCGGATTGGGGGTTAGAGCATGACGGCTTGAGCACGGGGGGTGGCTTGGGGGAGGGATTCATTTGCAGAAGTGACTGGTGAGTGCCAGTGTGGTAGTACTGATTGATCGCGCCGCTAGGGCTGTCGAGGGTCGGCGTGAGAAAATGTGTAAGTGTGGCTTTTTCAAAGAGATGACACGTTGGACGAGTGTGAGGACGATTGTGAGTTTGTACTCGCGGGGGAGGGGGGGGCTGGTGCGAAGTACCTTGTTATGCGAGGAGAAGGGGCGGAAATGGGGGCGGAGGCGGCGAGGGGGGGTGCTGGTCTAGGGGGGGGGGGGAGGTTGAACATGTCCCTGATTGTGAGCGGCCGTTTGGGGGGCGGAGGCTCTGGCTGGGGTTGACTTGCGGTACCGCGTTTCAGTGATAGAGGCCGGACGGGCCTTGGGGGCTGGCGGCCGTGTTTTCGAGTTTTGGTGTGTGCCGCAGGGGATGGGGGGCGGGGGCGTTTTGGGGGCTTGTGTGCAACTTTGTCCGGGAGGGGGGGGGGAGGGTGGTAGGCGGGGGGGGGGCGTTGTTGGGCGGTGTGCGACGTGCTGTAGGGCGACCAGGGGCGTCCCCATGAGTTGGGGCCCGTAGGGGGGGTGAGCGGGGCTGGGGGGGGGTGGTCTTTTAGCCATTCCAGCGTGCGGTATAGGGCGCTGAGGAGCAGGGGAACACGATCCTTCAGGGCGAGTTTTAAGTCGTGACAGTGTGCTGGTTTTCTTCGGCCGGAGGGGGGGGTTGTGAGTTTGGTGTACAGCGTCATGGGAACAAGCCCCCGGACGAAATTGCGTCTCTCCCCCACGTGTGTGGTCGCGGACCACCATTGGGACACCACCGTGGTGAAGGGGGGGCGCCAGCATTGAATGTAGGATTGGACCAGGTGTTCGCACGTTGGGCAGTGTGAGACGAAAGAGATAACATCCATCGGGTGCGGGTCGGGGCAAGCGTGGCAATGGCGAGGGCGCAAGTCGTCGTGGAAAGCAAATGGCGCCATGTTGAAATTTCCGGAGGACCATTTGAAAGGGAGGCCTTTGAACCACGAAGTGTGATTGTAAAAGTGGAAGCTGGACGGTGCGTGGATGTTTTCGTGTTTGTGGCGAGGGAGGAGATGCTTGATTGAGGTTGTAGTCAATTTGTGTATGACTGGGAGGGGGCCCCTGGATATGCACCCTATCGGGGGGGGGGGAAGGAGGGAGGGGTCCCAGACCATCACGTGGGCGGCCCACTTTGAGTAAGCATCTGAGATTTCATTCCCCACGAACCCGGCGTGCCCCTTGATCCACCCCCAACCCTGGATCATCCCTGGGCGTAGGGAGGCCTGAATGGACTGGAGAGAGGATTCCCACGTGCCGGCTGGCGAGCGTGATGGGAGGCCTGGGGGGGTGTTCGGAGAGAGAACAGTGATAACGTGGAGGTTGTCCCCTAGCACGGCGAAGGTGAGGTGCGGGTGAGATGCAAGGGCCCACCGTAGGAACATAATAGCGGCCCAGAACTCCGATCCCTCTGATGACTGGTACGGGGACGTTTGGCACAGTACCCATCTGGAGCCATTTGGAAAAAACAGGGTGGCCGCCGATCCGTAGCCCAAGGCGCCCGCTGAGCCATCCAAGTACACCCATGTCGTGCCGGGGGACGATGCGAGGAGGAGGGCAAGGGCTGCTTCACAACCCCATTCTTCGAGGTCGTCGGGGTCAAGGGAGTGAGGTTCATCTGGGAGCCGGTACAGCTCGCCATGCAGTGACGAGTCGAGTAGGACCCCGCCGTATGGCCCGGGGGGGGGGTTGAGGATGTATTCTTGAGGGTGAAGAAGGGGGGGGGTGAGCAGTTCGTGGCGCCCCGCCAGTTGAGGGAGGACAGAAATGGCTGGGTTTTGAAAGGTGTATTCTTTCTCGTTGCGGCGGAGACCGGGGTTTTTGATGGTGTGGGTGGTGTCGTCCGAAAACTGGAGTGTGGCCGATTCTGAGTGCACTTCCGTGACTGTACCTAGGTGGAACCCCAGGTCCTGGGGCGTCCGTTTTAATCTGTTGCCGAACTTGCTGTATTGTGGTGCCGGCAGGAACCGGACCTGGACTTTTTCTTTTGGGAGGAAAAGGGAGGGGGGGCAGGAGGCCCAGAGGCCGGTGCTGTGGTATCGGAAGCCTATGGCGTGGCATGCGTCCATGATGGTGTCTTGGATTGGGTTGCGTGTGGTGGAGAGCATTGCTTCGGAAAAAGATTCGTTTGTCGAGGCCGGGCCGTCTCCGTTGAGGTACCTTATTGCGGTGTTTACCAGGGCCATGCAAATTGAAAAAGTGAAGTGGCGGAGTCCTAAGCCTCCCTGGTGGCGAGGGGTGTAGCGGGCCTTAGGGGAGACGAGGCGGGAGATCCTGTTGGCTCTGTCCGGGGAGGGGTCATGCGCAACATTTTGCCAGATCATGGCCTGAAGGGCCCCCAACTCGTTCAGGGCCAGGGGGTGTGCCATGAGGCGGTAGGAAAGAATAGGGATGAGTTGGACGTTCACCAAGAGAATGTATTCCGAAAGGGTGAGCTGGAGGGGTTGGAGGGTTGTGAAAAATGAGCGTATTTCCGACTTGGCCAATGCCAGTGTTTGTGCCTCATGGTTGGCGGTGAAGATGTATACCCCTAGGTATTTGTAGCAATTGTGTGGTTGCCCCGTCTTTCGGTTTGTTGTCGACAGGGGGGTGCCCGAGGGGGAGGTGAAGGTTCTGGGGGGAGCTGTTCCCATAGCGTGGATCTCGGTTTTGCTGAGGTTAAGGTCTAGACCCCACTCCCTGGCGACCGTGTCGAAGAAGTTTAAAACTTGCTGTATGCGGTCCCCATTCTCTGATCGATAGAGGAGGTCGTCAACAAAGGCGTGGCCCGATTCGTGTGGGGAGGGGGGTGCAGTGACGTGGGACGGCAAGGCGAAGAGGAGCACATTCAGGTAGAGGCAGAAAAGGATTGGTGACATGGGGCATCCTTGCCGAACGCCTCTGGTTTGCAGGTGTGAGGAGTGGGTTTGACCTGACACCACTGGGAAGTCGCGAGGGGCACGGTACAAGGATTGAATGAGGTTTACAAGGGGCGTAGGAAAGTTCAGGCGGGATAGAACTGTGAAGAGGGTGGTGTGGGGGACGGAGTTAAAAGCCTTATTGAAATCAATGTAGAGGCTGTAGCTACCGACCGATTCCCGAAACGTGGATAAGAGGTTGAAAATGTGGTCCTGGCATCTGCGGTTCGGAAGCCCGCCGAACTGGGTGGGGTGTATGATGGAATGTTCAATGGCCGCTGCCAGTAGCTCTCGGTTGGCGTGTGTTGCAATTATTTTGTAAACGCTGTTCAGCAAGGCTATAGGCCTGTAATTTACCGGGTTCATCACGTCCCCTTTCTTAAAAAGCAAGATAATGTTGGCTTCGAGCCATTTCTCGGGCAACGGCCGGTGGAGGTAGTAGTTGCATACCTTCCAAATGAATTGTTGGATAGGGGGGGGGGAGACGTGCAAAGTGTAGTTGTTTGTGAAGTCCCGCCCCCCCGCCTTGTTGGGCTTGGACCTCTTAAGCGTGTTGCGTAACGATTCCCAGGTAATGTCAGGGAGGAGGCCGTGTTTTGTGGGTTCGGGGCAGGCGGGGGAGTGTGCGAGTAGGCGATCCACTAGAGTGTTCGGCGGTGCGTATTCGAGGCTGCCCCCCAGGGTGAGGTGTGTAGAAGAGAAAATAGAGCCCACTTCCTTGGGGGTGGAGACGAGCTGTGTGGTGCCCGGGCGCTTCAGCGTTATTTCACCTCGTTCCACGGGGTTGAGCGCCTCGTTGATGGTGCGTTTGATCCTAGTTTTCCTCACTAGGCACCGATGGATTTTGGTGGTTGCGGCCTTGTTCACTTTGGTTTCCCACTCCTTGACGAGTTTGTTGAGCGTGTCCATGGAAGCGGGGTAGTTGGGATGGCTGGGGGGGGGCAGGGTTTGCAGGGACTCTTTGATTTTCTTTACCAGAGCCGAGGAGGTAGGGCGTGACGGCGTGGTGATACTGTGGTAGCTGGTCGCCACTTCCTCCAGCACGACGTCTGTGAAAAGCTCGATGTCCGCCGAGGACAAGGACTCAAAGCGGGGGAGGGTAGACTCGCACCACCGCGCCAGGGGGGCAAGGGAGTCGTGGTGCTTGGAGCGTTCCCGCTCCGTCAGTTTTCGGAAAACTTTCCTCTTAGTTGTGGGAGCTTCGGTAAAAGGGTGAGGGGGGACTTGAGAGGTGTACGTGACTGGGTGGTGGTCTGACGTTTTGTCGTCGGTTTGGATGGTTGCAGAGGTGGGGGCAAAAAATTCCGAGGCCGCCGGGGAGAGCAAAATATGGTCAAGGCGGCTACTGCTTGCCCTGTACGGGGTGGGGTATCGGGAGAAGGACCGCTCGGTCGGGTGAAAGTGCCGAAAGGTATCGATGAGGCGCGGCGGGTCGCTCGTGATCTGTCTGCGAAGCCACGGCCATTCGTTGTCCGTTTGGAGGTTCGATCCGTCTAGTTCAGGGCACATTATGCAATTGGTGTCCCCACCGAGGACGTGGTTAGGATACTGATGCATGAGTGGCCGTAGGATGTTTTCAATTTTTGAGCGGTGGACGTCCGTGCTTGGGGCGTATACCGAGACCAGCAAGGTGGGCGGGGCCCCCGGGAGAGTGAGAACGGCTGCCGCCAGCATCCCTTCTGTATCTAGTCGGGGAAGGGGGGTAACGAAGCGGGAGAGCCGGGGGGAACAGACCAAGACGGAACCATGCTCGCCTCTGGAGTGTTTGTCTTGGCTGATATTCGAAACGATGGTGGCTTTAGTGCCCGAACCGTAGGCGTATACGTGGGGGAGGATAGGGGCGTGATTGATTTCTTGGAGGAAGAGGATGTCGAAGTCGTTCTTGAGGTGTCGGAGAATTTGGCTGCTCACTATGGGTTTCTTCTGCAAGTTGTGGGATAGAAAACGCAGTTCTGAAGGGAGGGGTATGGGGGGGCGGTGAGGCCGTTGGTAACCCTTCCGTAGGCGCGTTTTGGATCTCGGGGGAGGCGGGATAGGGGGGGGCTGGGGGGGCACTGGGGAGCCGGGCTGGCTGGGCTGGCTAAGGCAAAGAAAGTGCTGAATTTGGTCGGCCGGTATCCCGGCCGAGGTGAGCTCGTCGTCTAGCCCCTTGCCTGTGATGGTGGAAGCCGTGACTGGGCCGGTGGTTCACTGAATCTTGGCCCTTTTGTGTTCAGGCAGAGGGGGCTGGACAGTGCAGGGGGCGGGTACCCGGCCCTCTGGCTTTCGTGGGTTAGCTTGCCTGTGGTATGTGTCGGAGGATTAGAGCGAGGCGAGGGACGGTACGAGGGACGGTTAGCCCAAACACTTCGTCTTCTCTCCGTCGAGGTATACCGTGGTGCCACTCATGGCGTGCGGCCCCCGTGAGGACCAGGAGAGAGCGGGCAAACAGGCGGATGCGAAAGGAGTCCCCGTTGGAGGGGTTCTTAAAGAACATTGTGGTGTCCGATTGGGAACCAAAAATGGACACTGGGTCGCCTAGCAAGGGGCCGTCCCCGTGGTAGCCGATGCCCTCTCCCGGGAGATACATTGTGCCCGTGATTTGGTTGGGAGGAGGGTGTGAGAGGCCTAGCCGCTCCAGCGCGGCATTGTAGGTTTGGAGGATGGAGGAAAACTCTTCCGGGATGGGGGACGTGGCGGCGACTTTGCTCGGGCCGAGGTATGCGTGGCCGAAGTGTTGGACTGAGCGCCCGTGGTACTTCTCCCACGTGTTGTCGTGGAGAATCTTTTTTACCGTTTCCTCTTGGCTTTCGGAGAATACGTCGCGGACGTAATAAAAACCAGCGGGGAGGCGGGGGTCGATTTGAATATCCGAGGCGGGGGTGGGGGCACCGTGGTCGGGGGGTAGGAGGGTGGTCGCCTCGCCTCCTAGTGGAGCAAGCAGCGGAACGCTGGTCTCGGACATCTCTTCGATGCGGCTTGGTCCCGGCGTTGGCGTAGCGGCGCCGGCGTCCTCCGGTGCCGCGTTCCACTCGCTGATGCGCTCAGTCAGCCCCGTAGCGGGCCTTTCACGAAGGGCGGTGACAAGTTGGGACACGAAGGCCGTGGACCCCAAGGCGGCTCCCGCTTGGAGGCGCTGCACTATGGGTTGCTCGTGCTCGGCCACATCCGGGTCTTGAGCGGGGATGATCTTCTCGAGGGCGATGAGGTTGCGGTGTAGTGGGGCAAAGGCAGCGTCTCCATATTTGAAGTCATGCGCTAGCAGCGCGGATTCCCCCTTTTCGTAGACCACGAGGTAGGCTTGTTGGTGTTCGTAGGGAGGCCGCGTGGGCTCGAACGACACGTACGGGCCAAGAAACCCCGCTTGGACGCGCAAGTCGAGAGCGTGCGCCGATCTTGGGGCCACTAGGAGCACGGCGGTCTTCGGGGCCTTAGATGAGTCGTATGAGGGCGGGGCCGGCGTCGCGTGGGCTCGCTCGGGGGCGCCTGAAGGCGCGGACCTCGCGTTGCCGTCGGATCGTGACGAGAACCGCACTAATTGCCCATCTATGCCATGAAAGAGGACAATGCCGCATGAGTGGAAGAAGCGGATAGCTAACGTTTGGACACCGGTCTTCATGACGTCGCACGGCGCGTGAGTGGTGTCAATCGCCACGACCAAGGAATCTTTAGACCGGAACATCGCTCCTAGGGGCGGTGAGGCGCCCCGTCCACCGGGCAGGTTGGCGATCATCATGGTGAGCATTTCCGGAGCTTGTAGGTCTTTGTTTCTTTCCTTTCGGTCCCTAGCGATCACGGCTCGATACACTTCGGTAGTCGGCAAAGCGTGCATGTCCATTGCAAGGAGTTCTCCGGTGAGGAATTGGGCGCACTCTCGGACCTTAAACATGAGCTCGTCGGCAAAGCGAGATGGGAGTTCCCAATCAAACCGGTAGTAGGCCCAATGCGGGCTCTCGGAAGGGACTATGTGGCCAAACGGGTAGTAGGCATTTTTGGTGTTCACCGATACGTTTGCTAGCGCGGGGACAAACATTTCGTTCATTAACTTCATGAAAGCACGGGCGTCTCCAATTTTGCGTTGCCTTGGTTTAGTTTTATCTCTCTCTTCCGGCGGCGAAGGCTCAATGTGATCAAGGAATTCTATGCTCACCTCAAAACGTAGTGTTTTGTGCAACCGGAGGTCTCGCACCGTTGGATGGGCGTGCTTGGCGGCGAAGCGGAAAGGTTCAAACTCAAAATTGATGTCTTCATATCGGCACCCGTCAAAGGAAGAGGTGTTTAGGAGCAAGGCAACATACGGCATCGTTTGATGGCCGCTCGTGCGGAACTCGTAGGAGTCTTTGCCGTCCCTTTTGACCTTGTAGGCGTCCCGGAGTTGCGCCCCGTGCATACATATCACGCTAGAAATGTACGGAAGAAGAGGAAAAAGGGCGGAAGTTGAGCCTAGCATGCGAAAGGTGGCGGCAACCACCTGAGCGTCCCACGCCGGAATAACGAACCATCCTTTGAGGTCTTTGTTCTCTTCTTTGGCTTTATCTAGCACGGTTCTTAATTGTTTAGCCCACGGGGTGGCGGTGGGTGGAGACTCCTTGGCTTCGGCTTGGGAATAGTCCAACTCATACGGCTTTAGGTAGAAACGCTTGTGCTTGAACAAAAGCTTTTCGAGCTCGTTGTAGTTATTGTGCGCAACGGAAGAGACCCTACCTCGATCTAGAATTTCCGTGGAGTTGCTCCCAACGAAGGCGGATTGAATATCGGTGCCTTCCACATCCAGGTAAAACTCGGAGTAGTCTTGTAGTCGGCGGTAGACTTCGGGAACGAAAATGCGTTGGCGTGTGTCAAATATTTTGCCTTCAATGGCTTCAAGTTGGCGTGACGGAAAGCGTGTTTGCAACGGCGAATTTGAGGCTTGGTGTTTTTGAAAGAGGTGTGACGGAGAATAATTGAATAGCGTTGAAAGGCCATCATCGGCGGCTTTGGAGCTTCCAAATAGGGTGAAATTCATGGTGTTTTCGGGATGAACGAAAAGGTGGCTTGGCGTCAATTGAAAGATTGCGAGCGTGGATTTGAACTCGGGAATTGAGATGATGATTTGAAAACTGCGGGAAAGGCTCCAGAACTTGAACAGCCCAGGATTTTCTCCAATCACCGAATAGCCTGGACTACTGGTGGATCCATCAACAAAATGCTGAGGGTCAATCGAAAAAAAATAGACACTCAGAAAGTGTCGGGAATCCCAGACGTTGGCCTCAGTTCCAACGGGAATTTAAACTGTGGGTTAAGACTCAAAAGCTCCAGGATGATCAGTTCCTGATGGCCCTCCTGGACTGCCTTGAGGGGGCGCCGGCCAACACTTGGCTCAGAACCTGGAGTGATCGTGAAGATTCAAGTTCCCCCCTTACCTTTGATGAGGTGTGGGAACAGTTGGAGGTACGTGGATCCCGGCTGCCTGAGGACCATTACCACCAGATGTTGAAGAATTTTCCTTCGTTCTCTCGATTAATCTTGCATGAGGTGCAGGACAAGAGACAGCGCTTCTGGAATCTCGTAGAAGAATCTGAACATTCAGGCGAAAAATTTTCTAGTGCCGAGCTGAAAAATCTGATTTTTGACAAGATCCCCTCAGAAACCGCCACCACCCTTCGGAATCGACAGTCCGAAGAAAAGGTCAAGACCTGGTGGGCGGAGATCGATGGCTTTGACGCCTCGGCCAACCGGTTTACAGTCAGGGAGGCACTTCAAAAGTGCTCCCCCACGTCGTTTACCAAGGTGAAATTCACTGAAAACACGTGGAAAATCAAGTTCAATGAACACGAGGATCGGGACTTGTTTGTCCAAGTCCTCAATAGGGGAGTAAGTTTCCACGGCCATCGCCTGAAGGCCAGGAACTGGGTGTTTTCGTTTACTCCGCAGGAACTGTGGGAAGAGGTTGAGAGGCTCGCTGACGCTGCCAATCAAAATTTCCATGAGGGTCTTGGGGGAAACAGGAATACCCAGCAAAACACCCAAAATGGGGCCCAAAAGGGCAACAAAAAGGTGAATGACACCCGGAATGTTCAGGATCATTGTAGCATCTGCCTTCTTCTAGGTTCTACGAACCGAGCTAAGACGCATTCCACTGCTAATCACCGATGGTCTGCTTACGATCACAAGGTGATTGGTGAAAATGTCAGTAATCCTCAGAATTCAGACAGGAATGA
This sequence comes from Eutreptiella sp. 'Long Island Sound 2002', assembly GCA_964036045.1. Taxonomy (NCBI): domain Eukaryota; phylum Euglenozoa; class Euglenophyceae; order Eutreptiales; family Eutreptiaceae; genus Eutreptiella; species Eutreptiella sp. 'Long Island Sound 2002'. The sequence goes on along the minus strand of OZ038397.1, from coordinate 26,977,755 downwards.
CAGACAGGTGCATGGTGCCAAGGGGGGAAAGGGTAATTCGACTCCCTCCGGTGGGAACAAAAATACTGGAGGCCCTGGCGGGTCCCAAGGCAAAGGGAATCGGACTCCATCCGGCTCCGGTGGACAGCCAAACGGCCAGACAGGTCCCAATGTCAACGCCGGAGGCGGAAATCGAAATCCAGGCCAAACCCCTCAATCCGGTACAAACAAAGGAAATGCTCCAGGATCACAGGGTAAAGGTAAGGGAAATCCTTCGGGAACCCCCTTCTCTGGTAAGGGCAGAGGGCGTGGCGACGGTGGTGGCCCATCATCCGGCGGCCGTGGCCGTGGACGTGGAAAAGGAAACCATCGTGTGGATCAGGTCTCAGGTGCAGACCAGGTGTCTGATGCGGATCGAGATTACGTCGAAAATGCTCTGAATCCAGCGGATGATCCGTTCCAAGATGAATGGATCGACGAAACAGGCTGTGTTCACAATGTTAACGCAGCCGCTGGAGGTCAGAACGCCTAGGGGAGCCACGAAAATCGCCCCTCCCCAGGCGATTTCAGGCATGATCCCCAAATTCCTGATCGACCATTACTTGATGTAGGGTCGCTTGTCTCCTTTCCCCTGGATCCGGCAGCGGATCCTTCTGTTGTAGTGGACGAGGTTGGTGTACAGTCCAAGCACAGGGCTCGTCAGTTTGTCACAAAGCTGTGGGTCTCTGATTGCAAGGGAAATTTCCACCTCGCCACTTGTTTGTGTGATAATGGATCAGAGGTAAATCTCCAATCCAATTCATTCTTACCCGACGACTGCGTGTTCGAGTCGCCTCATCCTGTTACCCTCGAGGGAGTTTCTGGACATTCTCTCGCAGGTGGGCAACGCGGTTGTTATATATCCACCCATTTGGTCGCTCAAGACCTTTGGGAAGAGCAAAATGTGGAAGAAGTTGTCCTTAAGGATGACTACTTCTATCGTGCTGACATAAAATATGACCTTTATTTGGGGCACCCTTGGCTTCGCAAGAACAGGGTAGCGCCCGTAGGTCATCGTCGTTGTTTTTTGCTGGAGTCAGGTCCCTTGGAGCGTCCTGAATTTCGTTTTTTGCACGCAGGGTTTAAAAGTGCAGAAGAATTTTTGAAGCAAAAAGTGACACCAAAATTTGGTGAAGATGTCACCATTGCAGAGGTGAATGGGAGTGCCGATTACTCCCAAGAGTTAGAATGTCTTCGTAGGGACTCCCAGCCACGACGCCCTTCGCGCTGGCACTCTTCATCCTACAGAGTTGTCGACAAATGGCGCGATGCAATTTGTGAATACTTTCATGAACACCATTCTTTTTGGCCACAGTATGATGCCTTTGCTAACCGTATGAACAAGCGCTTTGACAAGCACTTCAGCGACGCTTGGACCCACAAATGGGACAAGAAGTTGTGGATTAATCCTCCGTTTCACTTAATCCAGCAGGTCATCCACAAATTCAAGCAAGATAAAACCCAGGCAATTTTAGTTGTGCCCTTGTGGGACGACAAGCCTTGGTTTCAGGAATTGCAAGACATTTGTGTAGATTACATCGAACTTCCCAGGAAGATTAAGCTGTATGCCAAGGACGACACAGGTCCCCTGCCACAGCGGTCCTGGAGTTCGCTTGCATTCCTGGTGGATGGAAAGTTTTCTGACTCTAATTCTGCTGATTCTGGTACTGATTCTTGTGTTGGGTCAGAATCTGAGGTTGAGCGTGGTACTGATGATGAATCTATTTTTTCTGATTTTTGTCCGTCAGATACCCAAGGTGATTCAACGTCCAATGGATCCGCCTCGTCTCCCTCTTCCCCAATACGGTCGACATCGAAAAGAATCTTCAGTGCACGGGCGAGGAAAAATCTCCAATCGCGCCGCAAATTCAGAGTTTTTTATGAAAAACCCCCTGTGGAAGCTTTCATGGATCCTTTCGAGGAGCTGGATCACGAGGAAAATCTCTGGGATTTCGACACAAGACCCACCTATCTTCAAGAGGCAGTTGATACGGACCTGTTTAGGGACATCCGTAAGAAGATTCTTCCTGCCAAAGCCGAAGAAGTCGCCAAAGTTTTTTCGACAGTAATTCCTGGCGATCAGGTGGACACCGAATTGTGTTCAAAGTCAAGAGAAAAGATTTTTGAGGAACGGAAGGATACAACCCTTTCAGGGAAGTTGATCAAAGATCCCCCTGTCCGTGGACAGTTCGGTGAAGCCTTCATCGAGCTTCGTGAAGGGTACAAGGCAAAAAAACAGCGCCCTTATGAAAATCATGGACATAAACATGAGATCCTCAGAAAAATCATCGAGAGAAATCTCAGGGAATTTGGTTGGCTTGAGGGTTGTATGACCAGCGAAAGGTGTTGTTCACCCTTCACAGTCCCGAAGCCACCGCCTGCAGACCAGAACACCATTGATGGTTGGCGAATGGTGGTTGATTTTCGCAATCTCAACGCCGAAACAAAGGCGGATTCACACCCCCTGCCCCTCATTGAGGAGGAAATCGCCAAGAGGGCAAGAGGTCGTTTGTTCTCTGTGCTGGATCTCCGTCACGGCTTTCACCAAATGCCGTTGAGGAAGGACAGCAGACCTCTCACCTGTATGTGCACGCCATGTGGCCCAGTCCAATGGACGGTCATGCCCATGGGGCTGAAGAACGCCCCCTCATTTTTTCAAAGAATGATGGAGGATGTGCTGTTCACAACACATCCTGAGCTTCGTGCCTTCGTGAGTGTGTACATAGATGACATAATCATCGCGACGGAGGGGGAGGGACTGACCGAAGCCGAGCTGGTGGCCCTACATGAGAAGCAGCTGAACCAAGTTTTGGATATTCTTGACGCCAATCAGCTGATTTGTGGGCCAAAGAAGGGAAAATTATTTTTAAAATCAGTCGAATTTTGTGGTTCTCTCCTGGAGAATGGCACCCGACGACCCAGTCCAGGGAAGCTCGTCGCTATTCAGAAGTGGAAGCGCCCTGAGACGATCACGGAGTTGAGAGGATTCCTGGGTTGTTGCAATTTTTACCACACTTTTGTGCCGAATTATGCCAAATTTGCTGCCCCCCTCACTGAATTATTGAAGGTAGGGAGAGATGCAGGCAAGGCAGGTTCAAAGGTTCGTGTCAGGTGGACTGACGAGTGCGAGGAGGCCTTCCATCACTTGAAGGCAGCCCTCTGCGAAGTCGCCACGTTGCATGTGCCCCAATTTGACCGACCCTTCTACATTAGAACCGACGCATCTAGGTACGCGATCGGAGCTGTCCTTGAACAGGTTGATGAAGCCACCGGCGATCATTACCCTCTTGCATTTTGGTCTCGGAAGCTAGCCCCACGCCAAATGCAATGGTCGCCGCGTGAGCAAGAGACTTACGCCATCATCTGTGCTTTAAAAAAGTACCAATCGTGGGTTGGCACCAATCGAGTCGAGGTCCTGACGGATCATCGATCTCTGGAGTATTGGGCCACTGAACACATTGATACTGTCGCGAGCCCAGCTGGTCGACGGGCCAGATGGCACGAATTTCTCTCTCTGTTTGACCTCCATGTGTCGTATTTGCCTGGTAAACATAACACGGTAGCGGATGCTCTGAGCCGATGGGCTTACTCCGCCTCAGAGGGGCTGCAAAGTACCAACATCCATGGTACGGAGCAGGACCGCCATGTCATCATCGAATGGGATCAGGAAGAAAAGAAACTCATTCGACGTGCATGCATGCAGTGCGCTGTTAAACAGCACGCATTGCCGTGTCACGACATCACGGCCATCACAGATCCGGCGCATGCTCACGAGATCTGCACCAAAACACTGAAAGTCGTGGAAAAAGTCACCGATCCCTCCTCAGGGAGTATGAAACGGTTTGACTATACCCGACAAGTAAGTCGATTTCGGTTGATCGAGGGCATTAAGCGTCGAGATCCGGCCAAAACTCCACCCCTGCCTAAGGATTCCCTGATCATCCGTGACTGGACGTCCGAGTACCTGCAGGATCCCATGTTTAAAGAGGTCTTTGGAAATCTCAAATCCAAAGATGCTCACAGGGATTGGATTTTTGCGGAGTACTCGTTGGATGGGGGGAAGCTGTGGATGGAGGGTAAATTGTGTGTGCCAGACGCCCTAGCCCCCCGAGTGTTAAACTGGTGGCACAAATGGGAGTCCCCCCACGCACATGGCCGTCGACTGTGGTCGATGATTAAGCATAGGTTGTTTGGATCGAGGCTCTACACTCATTGCATGAAAGTAGTCGCCGGATGTGCCCAATGTGCTGTCTCGACGCCTCCCAGCGCGAAGAAGCACGGCCATCTGAGGCCTCATCCTATTCCGGAGCGTCTCTTTAACAGAGTCACCAGTGATTTTTTTTATCTCGGTGAACTCGATGACGAAGAGTTCCATTGGACTAACAAAAAAGTCAATGGTGTGCTCCTTATTCAGTGCCGTCATTCCGGCTACATTCAAGTGTTGCCTTGCAACATTGAGTCGATGACTGGCAAGGCTGCCGCCAAGTGGTGCGCGCAGACCTGGATGGGAGGCTGGGACGTCCCATCCGAGGTGGTGACAGATTCAGGCAAAGAGTACACCTCCGAATGGTGGAGAGAATTGTGTGCTCACCTTGGAATCCACCACCTCCGATGTGAAATCCACTCGCATCGAGCGCTGCCTGGCGAAAGAGCCGGCCGCTCTATAATTAATATGCTTCGTAAGGAGCTCGCGAGTGAAAAGGATTTCCATTGGATGGAAGTTCTCTTCGCATTGCTTCGCCGTTACCACAACACGCCTTTGTATCATGGCCTTTCTCCAAATGAAATTGTCTTTGGACGAAAGAAGTGTTGGTGGAACATGCCGTTGAATAATCCTCGCCCCTGTAAAGATGCTTCGCTGTTTTTGGACGAAGTCCAACGAGCAGATAAATCTGTGTCGAAATTAATCGAGAAGCATCAAGCTGACTGGCTTTGGGTTCAAAATCAAGGTCGAAAAAACCCCCACAATTTTGAAGTCGATGATCGAGTTTGGCTTCGAAAATCCGAAACCACCCTGGACGGAGATGACAAGCTTCTTCCCTTGTGGGAGGGGCCATTCGCTGTTACAGCGCGTCTGGGTGAGAACAGGTGGAGGATCCGTGTGGATGTCAGCAGGGAAATTGACGTTTCGGGCGATCGCCTCAAGAGAGAGATCCCCTCCCCCAAGGATCGAGTTAAACCCCTTTTTTGGACTGCAAAACACTTGTCCGATCGGGTCATCGAAGGGGGAAAGTACGAACTCAAGAGGATTGTTGAAGCAAGACGTGACGCCAAGGGCGAATGGGAATTTCTGTGTGAGTGGAGGGGCTTTGATTCCAGTCACAACAACTGGGAACCAGCCCAATCTTTTGTCCATGGATACACCAAGGGGTTCATCGACTTCTTGAAGAAGCACCCCAAAATTGGTGTACTCCTGACAGATTGTTTGTCGAAACCAGACAGACAAGTGGAGAGCGACGGAAAACGACCTGTGGTGAATCGAGATCCAGCCTTTTACGGCCCTCAGCAGCCACATTCCAGGGCTGATCCGTCGATCCCCCCTCCTGCAGTCAGGCCAGCCCAGGAGCCAAATGAGGACCAAGCTTCAAGTTCGGCCGCTGATCTGCAGCGCCCAAGCCGTACGAGGGCCAGGCCAGACAGGTTGGTGGTCACATGCATTCGTGCTTGGCCGAATTGAGGAAGCCATCCTACCACATTCTGCTCAATCCACTGTTCATTCTTTCTGTTTATGTCATGATGTGGAGAACTGCGAATGTTTGATAATTTGACGTCAATCAACTTTTCTTTGGTCTCCGTTCGGCAGACAAGGCGTAGATACGCTGACGGAGTGTGCTGCCGTGTTCAGAAAAAACCAAACTCAGGCTTAATTCAGGCAGATTCGGGGTAATCTTGTCTCTGTTGGTCTGTGCATCTTTGGAATTTGGCTACTCGTGCAGATGGAAGCAAATGTACATAATCAAAACGCTGGCCAGCGACATTCACCCCTACAGGTATCCCCTGTAGTACTGGCTGCACCAGATGCGACGCCAGGAACTCAGATCGTACCTTCATTTGCTGTGATGCTAACGCCAAAGTCCAGATTCAGATCCAGGATCCTCAAATTTATCTTGAATTTCTCAGGTTTGTCCATCATTCTGCCACTGTTGTACGAAACCCAGACGTCAATTGTTCAGACAATCTTCATCTAGGAGCTCTAGGGACTTCTAACAGCAACCTCTGAAGTCCGTAAGCTTCGTTGTATTTTTGGCACACGCCAATGTGAGCTCAATTCGACCAGAAACTGTCGAGAATGGTGAATCCAAGTGTCTTGTGGGACTCCATCGTAGGATTGGCCTTGTCCAAGTCGATTGACACCACCGCCACTGTAAATTCGGTGTCTCTCAGTTATATACTGTCAGTAAAGTGCCTTCAGCGAACCTTCGGCACGTTACATGCCAAGGATCCAGGGCCAGCATGTCCCATCATGATGCATCATCACATGATCCACATTTTGATAGAATCTGTTAGATGCTCGCGAACCAACGTGCCGGAAAGCACAATTGAGCTGAATGAACGACAATATATATTAACTTTAGTCTAAACGAAGGTGTTGGTAGTTTCAGTTGTACACATTCCGCTTCATTTCACCTTCATCTCAAGGAATTTACTCATGTTAGGACAATTTAGGTTGATTGCCTTGTCATCTCCCATCATTCCTCGAAGATCTGTTTAGATCGAAGTGAACAGAAGAACATCTCTACCTTCGGTGGTTCACTTAGGGTCTGTAGACTACATGTGTATTTGTTTAACCTCTCTGTGATTGCTTCATCCCCTTCATCTCTGCTCCAAATGAATGCTGAATCTTGTGATCATCCATCAGATGCGCCAAATCTGAGCCACATGCTGTACTTTTCAGAACGAGAAAAGCGGGATAACACGATGTAGAGTTCGGCGAGGACACCGTAGCGTGCCCGCGACAGCGAAACTGTGCCAGAGCGTTGAGATGTCACTCTAATTCTTGATCCCCCCACTCAATCCACCAATAATCTACCTCATTCTCAACCAATGCATGGTTTGGTATCGATTCTCGATACGTTTACATGCTTTTTAGCCCGTGACCTAATGTTTTACTGCACGGAGGACTGTTCGTCACTTCTCATTCTGTTTCATTTCAGGTTCATCCAGCCTGATTCAGTGCCAATTCAGCCCAATTCAGGTCAGATCAAGCAGATTTCGCCCCATCGAGGCTACATTTCTATGTTTTTCTGGGACTTACCCGCACTACGTTCTTCGTTGACGTAGCGACACACCCCAGTGTGTTTTTGGAGGGGGAGTGTAAGTGCGGCTAGCCCCATCTGCTCAGATTTTCAGACATTCTGCCCAGATTGGCTACATTTTGGTCATTTTCTTTGCTTCGGCGGAATTGCCGCCTCGCAGCTCAGTCACAGGACATTTCCTATATATTTCTGATATGCCGGATTTGATTCCGCGGTCCATTTCCCGTAAATCCGCCGCATTCCGCTATTTTAGCTGGAATCGCCATTTGCCGCTGACGCGCGCTCGCGGGCCAGATCGGCCAGACAATTTTACATAAATGGATTATTTAAATTCTTTCAGACAGTTTTGGACACTCAGATGTATTTAGAATAATTCCCCTCAATTTTCTTCATAGACTGGGATTTTCTGCCGGACCACAATCAGCATGGATCTTGCTTCTGTTGTCGCTGCTCTCGCCTCCGTTGGTGTCCGAGTGTCCGGTTCTACCCCCAATAACAACATCCAGGGAGACTCCTCGCGTGCCTGCCCCACTGGTCTTGCCGGCCCCGAGCCCTCCGGCACCCACAACGACCCAGGGCAGCACTTTCAGCAGGGTGATTGGTGCAGCAGCCTTTTTTTTTATGCCCTGCTAAACAAGGGCGCAGATCACACAAACAAGTAACTCCGCTCCGCCTGTGGCGGAGCAGGGAGTCCGACTCCATCGACATCTGCGCCTTGCACGCGAGAGAACTCCTTCCCTCCAAGCCCTAGCAGGGGAAACGCGTTGTGGCGTCCCCTGTTAGGCCACAGTTGCTTAGCAGCGCTGTGTTCTCTTGTCATTTCACAGGAGGGTCGCTAGGACCCACGAGATCTTTGCCTTCGCAACGCCCAGTAGAGTGTGTGTGTAGGAGTGGTAGTCCTGCGTGGGGGCTTGAGCCAGTTGCCCTAGTGCTCGCCCACCAGGATGGTGCCACTGTAGGGTGTGTAGGACCTGTAGTGCGTGTGTCACTGTCCCACCCGTTTCCTGCAATTTTAGCAGGGTCGGTGGGCTGTGGCAGTGGTTAGGTCAGTGTTTTTTGGCCACATAGCAAAACGGCGTTTTCATGCCTTCATAGCTTTTGGCCACCCCTCCCTGTAGTAGACAGATAGGTAGGGAAAACAATACCTGGATTAGCACGCTGGGTATTCCCCCAAGGTTTTGCGCCAGCACAGAAATTGGGCGCATAGGGGAGGGGAGGCCCGGGGCGTACCCCGTGGCATCAATAAGCCAACCCTCCATGTTCAGCAAGGGCGCAGACTTGGGTATAATTAGGACACCACTTCTGCGGCTTGCTCTCAGGACCTTAGGAATAGCACACTCACACATACGCTTTGGCAGGTAAGGGTAAGGTTCAGTCCCTAGCTTTAGTCTTGGAGGCAAGCGTCTCAGCGATCCTCAACAACTCACCAAGGTTGTTCTGGGACAAGTAGTCAACCAGAACTGAGTTTAGGCTTCCCTCAGGTAGGGAAAATGCAGAGAAGGGCTCCCAGGTGGCCTCTTCGACTCCAAACCCTTCCCAGAGGGTGAGGAAGCGCCAACCCTGGCGATAGGGGTGGCGTAGAACAGACTTCACCAGGTAGAAGCCCCCCTTAGCCATCTCCTCGGCGTTCATGTCGGGGAGTTCACCTTCAACTTCCATAGGGCTGGCAGCCCCTTGTAGGTCCAGAGCTGCGATTTCCTCGTCGTTCAGCTCCCACTCCTCCCCACAGAGGTCTTCAGGACCATGGTAGCGCTTCAGGTGTTGAGCAGCGCACACCAGGGTCCCCCCTAGACAGGGAGAACACCGCACGGTGATACGGTGTCCATCCACTGATAGGATCTTGTACGGCCCGAAGTATGGGTCATCGCTGGTAGAGCGTGGCCAGGCGGGTAGTCGACTGTGGTGCACCAGCACCCAGTCCCCCTCTTGGTAGGTGGCCGGTACACGGTGCTTGTTCTTCTTGTTCCACTGACGCTCCCTCACTCTCTGGAGCATAGCCTTGGCCTTGTCCACCTTGGCTTGTTGCTCTTGGACCCATTCACCCACAGAAGAATGGGTGTCCTCTGGATAGGGGGCATGTAGGAACCATGCCGGGCGCCCCAGGAATAGCTCATGGGGCGAGTAGCCAGTCGCTGAACTCTCTTGGGAGTTCATCATCAAGGATATGACGGGGAGTAGTCTCACCCAGTCTCTGGTGCGTTCAGTTTTGCACCATATTGTGACGTTCTCCTTCAGGACACGGATCTGTCGCTCACATAGGGGGTTGCTCGTGTGAGAGTAGGGATTCCCCGTAGACACCTGGACATTGAGGGATCTCAGGACCCTCTTGTACCAGCCAGTATCTGAGCGTACTCGCACGTCCTCATCGGAGTTGATCTCCTTGGGCGCCCCATAGACACAAAACCACTCCTCCAGGAGTATCTTGATAGTCTCCTGTCCGGTAATGTGCTTCGTACATGGGAACACCCTGGTAAACCTGGTCAACCTACAGGTTACCACGAGGGCGAAGTCATAGCCCCCGAACTTCGGCATCTCCGTGTAGTCCACGTATAGAACACTGTTAGCACAGTGAGGGATGGGCAGGGTCGAGTAGAGACCTCTGTCCCTGATATCCCCTGGTTTACAGGACCTGCACGGGTACTTGTCCACGATAGGCTGGAGGGTTTTCCGCAGTTGGTCGTCAGTCCACGTAGTGTGGAACCACTGCTTGAACAGCCTCAGGGTACTATCAGCACCCACATGACCACTGGACTCATGGGTCCACTTCAGCAGCGCTGGGACTCGGTCACTAGGCACCACGATGCGGTCCTCGTGCCAGAGGTAGCTCTTGTCCCACTTCCACTGGTCCTGGTTGACCAGGAGGGGTTCAAGGCGTTTCTCCAGGCGCTTGTAGATATCCCCAAACTCCTTCAGGTACTCCGATTGTTGGAGTCCATCCAGGGGGCGTATCATGGTCATGTTCAGGTCCAAGTGTACGTCCATACGGCTGAACGCCTCCTTAGCCAGCGCTTCAGACCGGGCACCAATCAGGGCGTCGAAGTTGTTGCGGCTGATGTAGTCGGCGCACTCGTTCGTCACTCCCTGGATATGGTGTACCGTCAGCTGTAGTTGACTGAGGTAGGTCCACCAGCGACGTAGCTTGGCCTTCTCAGGTGGGGGACCCTTCTGGAAACTGCGGACCGGTTCTTGGTCGCATAGCCAGACCACAGGGTTACTCCCCAACAGTCGTGCTTGTGAGGATAGCACCAGCATACCCGCGAGCAATTCCTGCTCATAGGTGGAGTAGTTCCCCCTGGCCTGGTTCCACTTCCAGTTCCAGTGGCCCAGAGGTACTAGGATCCACTTGTCGTCAGGGTAGCTGTGCTTGAGGATCCCATCTCGGTTGAGACCTTCCGTCCCCCATTGGGAAATGGCCGAGTCGAACTCCTCCTTCTCTAGTGCTTGCCATTGGAACAACGTTCCACCACCGCCCACATTGCTGGCGTCGGTCACCAGGATAATCTCCCCTTGTGCTCTAGGCACGCCCAAGCACTTAGCGTTGGCTACCTTGTCTTTGAGCTCGTCAAACGCTTGTTGCTCTTGTGGGCCCCAGCGCCAAGTAGTACTCTTCTTGATCAAGTCCGTCAGTACGGCGCTGGTATAGGTGAAGTTCTTGATGTGGCGGCGATAGAAGTTGCACGCCCCAATGAAACTGCGTACATCATGAAGTCCTTTCTTGGGGTCTTCGTGTCGTACCTTGGCATCCATCAGGGGTTTGGCCTTAGAGGCCGCTGGGGTCCACCACCCATAGCCAACGTCAAACCCCAAGTACTGCATGGTCTCCTGCATGAACTCACACTTCTCCAGCTTGAGTCGAGTGTGGTTCTCCTGGCAGACCGCAAAGAACTCACCCAAGAGGATTAGGTGATCCTCCTGGGTATTGGTACCGAGGCATACATCGTCGATATGAGCCTCCATCTGGGCACCACGGGATATGAGCTCCTGCACCTTAGGTCTCCTTCGTAAGATGGACAAGATCTTGTTCATCAGCTCTTGGAATAGAGTGGGTGCGTTAGCCACGCCAAACGGCATGACCTTCCACTTGAACACCCTCCCCTGAGGGGTGATGAAGGCCAGTAGTTCCTGTGCGTTGGGCGTCAGGTCCACTTGCCAGAATCCGCTTCGCTTGTCCATCTTGGTTTTGTAGCGGCAGGAGGCTATGTTCTCCAGGGTAGACTCCATATTGGGAATGGACCCTGAGTGGTTCAACGTCTTCTTGTTCAGCTCTCCATAGTCCACTACCAGCCGTTTGGCTGAAGACCCAGGTTAAGCCACCAGGAAACAGGGGCTGCAGTGTAGGGGGTAGTCCCCATCCTTGTACTCCAGGACTAGGCCAGCGTCGATACATTCTTGTATCTGTCGCTCGATTTCGTCGGCCTGCTCTTTAGGAGCTGGATAGGGTCTCCTCCGGATCTTGTGACCCACGAACTCGGGTTTCAGCTTGAGGTCCATCTGTACCAGCTTGTCACACGAGGCTGGAGGGGGTAGTTCTCCGAACACCTCCAGATAGGTTTGAGGTTTGAGGTTTGATTTTGCGGGTACTAGACGCCTTTCGGCCCCGGGGGGCCACCTGGTCGGGCCAGGTGATATCCTCCCCACCGGGTCCTAGTGGGGGGCCCTCCAAGACGCACCTCCTGCCTGGTGGCGGAGTCCCCCGGGTTCACAGAGCTCGGAGCCCCATCCTTCCCCGGCGTCCCCGTTTCGCCACTCCCCGGTCAGTGCATCAATTCGCAGCCGTGGCCGCGGGCGCTTACCCACTGCGTCGCCCCCCTAATGCGTGGTCGCCCGGGGCACCGGCGCCGCCGGGCCCGTGCTACTGGCTTGTCGCCAGTGGGACCCCCTTGGGCTGGCGCGGTGGCTGCCTAGCCTAGGGGTTGGGGCGTGGCGCTGTGCGCCACTACTGCCTTGGCGGGTGCAGTGTCCCGTCTGTGTGTGCGCGGCGCTCGCGGCCGGTTCGGGGGGGTTCGGGCCGGTACCTGGTGTTGTGTGTCCCCTTCTTCCCCCTTCCCGCCCCGCGTATCCCGCGTTGCGTGTGGCGGGCCGTCCCGTCCGGGTGTCCCTTATTCTCGCTCGCTGGTACGCCATTCCATGTGGTCTGTGCGTTCCGCGCGCTCGGTCCGGTTGCCCTTCTGGTGGTCCCCGCGTGTCCTTTTCGTGTGTGTGCGCTCGCGCTCTCGCGGTGTCCGCTCCCCGCTGGGTGGTGTGGCGCGCGCATCTCGCGTGGTCCCGGCACTGGGCGCTGGTAGGGCCGTTCCATGCGGTCCGTGCCCCTCCGCGTGTCCTGCCCCGGTCCCGTGCTCCGTCTGGCGTGCTTGGGGGGGGGGCGGTCCGGTCCCGGTTCCCCCCTACTTGGCTTGGGGTTGCGGGGGCGGCGGCTGGGCGTCCCCGGGGGGGTGCCTTCGTCCATTGCGTGGGGCGTGGGGCGTCCCTCTTCCCTCCTCTGCCCGTCCACTAGGTGGGCTGTCGGGGTCTGCGTTGCGGGCGTGCGGTTGTGGGGGCCCCGCTCCGTTCTCGGGGGGGGGGAGAGAGGTGTCGTCTTGGTGTCCAGACGCCGGCCCGCCGGATTCTCATGACGTGCCTGATGCGCACGGAGCTTCGCCCTGCGGGATGCGTGGGGGGGTTGGGGTGACCGTGGCTGGAGTGGTGCTCCAATGTCCCGAACTCGGGTTTCAGCTTGAGGTCCATTTGTACCAGCTTGTCACATGAGGCTGGAGGGGGTAGTTCTCCGAACACCTCCAGATAGGTCCTTATAAGCTTCTGTACCCGCGGGTCCAATACCTTGATCTTGTCCTCCAAGTCCTCGTCGGAGTGTAAGTTGCTTGCCCCCTGAAAAGACGTCGGGAGGTGGTCCTCCACCGACTCTTCGCCCGTGGTAGTGTCCTTCAGCCCTTGGTAGGCATACAGAAGGTCTTGCTCAACCATCTCCGGTGGACGATGGCAACATAGGCACACTCGAGGGGGTTCACATCCACATTCCTCCGAGAGGTCGTCCTCCTCTGGGGTCCTCACATGGGCGCCCCATACGCTCTTCATGAGCTTGAGATCCACCTCCCTTTGCCAGGTGGTGATCTTCTGTTCGAGGTCCTCCTTCAATTGGGATAGGTCTCCCATACATCCTTGCTTCAGTGGCCACGAGCTGCAGGTAGGCTTCGCGTAGCATAGTTTTTCCGCCACCAACTTCCTCTTGGAATCCACATACTCCCTGAGCCTGGATCGAGGGTCCAGCTCTTCATCCACGGGGTCTTCCACCCTCATGGAGAGTAGGGGTTTCAGTGGGGCGACGTACTCGGCGTTCTCCACTTCCTCCACACAGGTCTGCACGAAGAAGGCGTCGTGCTCAGTTTCGTCTTCTGAGTGGATAGAGCTAGGTAGCTCAGATAGTCCACACTCAGAGACTCCATCAGGTACAGGTACACGGCAGGGAGAGTTGGGGGCGTTGCTGTCAGTCACGACGTACTCATCTCCTCCAGGTGTAGTCTCAACAGCGTCTTGAGGTCGTAAAATTCCTTCAAGTCACCCAAGGCGAGTCCATCGCTTTCTCGCTGTATAGCCTGGACCAGAGTCGGGTCCAGATCCTCCCAGGGAATGGAGGTAAGACCTCCGTCCACCACGCTTAGCATACTCCCCCATCTGGGCTTCCCAATGGGCGTCTTGCGTCCCAGAGGCACGTAGAAGGCCTCATCAGGTAACCGCACAGAGCTGATAGTCAGCTTGTCAAGGAGGGTTCGCCAGTACTCGTTGCCCCCATGGGCTCCCCAATCGGGGGAACACAGGACCATACGGGAACGTTCCAGGGCCACCTTGGTCAGCACCATCCCCAGTTCACTGAACCTGGGGTTCCCGTAGGCCATCCCGAAAGAGGGCCAGTAAAATTTGTAGCTGCAGTTCTTCCCCTTGCTGCAGTAAAGGCCCAGTACATGCTGCTTGTCGCTGGCGAACAACTCCACACTCAGGTCTTCTCGAGAGTAACCCAACTCCTTCAGACCTTGGTCTAGGACTTCCCCCAATAGTTGATAGTCCTGAGTTTTGGAGGCCGCCATCATGTTAGAGGGCTCCTCCTTCGATATCCTCAGGTAACTCGAGGTATGTTCCGACTGCTCCAGTGGCACAGACTCTCTGCCACTGCCGTGGTCCACGTAGAGGAGGTAGGGTGCTTGCAGCGTCAGGGATTGTATCTGGGAGTGCTGCACGAAGAAGTCAGTCCCCAGTACAAAGTCGAAGGCCTCAGTGTCCATCACATAGAACCGATGGGCGATAGTCCTGGAGCCCATAGGTACCTCCACTTCACAGTCCCCGCAGCTGTGCACCACATGTCCATCCCCCATGCGTATAGCGGCGGTGGTCATGGTGTTCTTCAGGCTCCCACAAGGTAAAATTTTCTTGGCCACTATAGATATTGTGGTGCCAGTATCCAGTACCCCCAGGTATTCACGTCCCCCTAGTCGGATACGTACCCAAAACACCAGGTCTTGGGTGCCACCAGAGCGTCCCCGTCAGAACTCCGCGGGACAGGTCACCTCGAACCCCTTGTTCCGCAATTTGCGGGCCATCCTCATGAAACGGCTCCTCTTCTTAGCGTTGCCGTCATCACCACCTTCGTGCTCACGCTTGGCTCCTCGTTCTTGCTGGGCCTGCGTTTGTGAGCGTGTGGTAGGTCCAGACTGCCCTCCAGAGGGCTCGGAGTTCCCCCCTGGATTAGGGTTGGGGTTGCCTCCGTTCTTGTCCTTGTTCTTGTTGTCGTTCTGGCGGTTAGCGCCTCCTCCTCGTCCACCTTGACCCTTGTCTTGACCACCTTGACCACGTCCTTTCGACTTGCCCTTGCCGGAGTCGTTGCCTTTGGCCTTGCCTCCACCTTTGCCTGAGCCTTTGCCAGGATATTCCCCCTTAAGCTTCGCCGATAGGCGTTGCTTATGGTAGCACTCATCCTCGTAGTGCTTCCGCTTACCGCAGAATGCACACGTGATGGTGCAGCGGTAATGATCCGGCAGCTTCCCTTTGGCGCCGGTGTTCTTTTCCTGCTGCCTCCCCTGGACTACAAAGCAGTCTCGCTGCTCGCAGTCAGAGGCGTGCTGCAGGTGTCCCTGCTCGTCTCTGGCATCACACTAGAATAGCTCCTTCACGTTCTCCATTAGACGGGCGTGGGCGTGTTTGGGGGTAGTCCCCTGCCCAGGTCGGGACCCTTGGTACCCTTTGCCTCCAGAACCTCCACCACCAGGACGGTAGTTGTTCAAGTGCTGGTCGCTCTCCTTCTCCAGCGCCATCTCCAGGAGCAGCACGCATAGATCCTCGTAGCGGAGGGATCTAGCCTTGCGCTCAGCCGTCAAACGGCACTCGTCCCATAGCTCTCGGGGGAGCTTGGCGCACAACCAGAACAGCAGGTCGTCGCTGCTGTAGGAACCGGGCGTCAGTCGTCCAGCCCAGTGGGCCAGGTCATCCAACAGCTCGGAGACCCTGCCAGTTTTGGGGTTGTTGGGCAGCACGGGCAGGTTCTTGATCTCGGCCCTGATGGAGAGGTCGGTCTCGTAGGTCGGGTACTGCCTCTCCAGGGCAACCAACACATCGGCAAAGGTGGCGGAGTTAGTCACGATCTGCCTGACCTGCTTCTCCAGGTACTTGGTCTTGCAGCACTGCAGGAGCAGATCGCACTTCACTCGCCCACTCGCGTGGGTTTGGCCGGTCAGTCGTAGGAACCGGCCAAAGTTCTCAGCGAACTCGCTGAGGTCCTTGCCTGTGAACTCAGGCAGGTTCACCACTATCTTGGAGGTGGCAATAGCCTTCGCCTCCTGAGCTCGGCGTCCTTCAGGGCGTTGGGTCTTCTTCTTCTTCTTCTTCTTCTTCTTCTTACCCTTGGGGTCCTCGGGGTCCTCAGGGTCCTCGTCATCTGAGGGCGAAGAAGAATCCATCGACGGCGGCTCGTCATCGGAGGGGTCTCCGCCAAGATCACTAGAGCCATAAGGCTCTACGTCCACCATAGCCCTTAAGGCTGTCAGCCCCAGCTGGTCCAGCTCGGCCCTCGTCGAGTTCGTCACGTGGCTGTAGGGCGGCTGGGCCGTTCTCGGGACGAATGGACTTCTCGGTATTGCTGCAGGAGTCGGCATCGGTCGGCTCCTCAGGCTCCCCAGGGTATTTGTCAACCCTGCCGCCAGGTGGTTAGCCTGTACTCGGTGGGGTGACATTCCCATCGTCGTAGGTGACGCATGGGACGGGATCATCAGGGGCTCCAGTTTCTCCCGGATCTCTTGCGTGAGGTCGCCCACGATTTTTGAGGTGGCTCCTCGGAGCACCTCGTTGATATCCGACCGCGTCAGGGACCTGTTGGAGGATCTTCCCGATCCTCTACTCCTGCCTCCCAGAGACTCTGGTCCTCTCCTCAACCCACTCAAGGGTGCATACCCAGGTGCATACCCAGGAGCATACCCAGGAACATCCATATAGGTTCCAGTGGTGTGGAGTGGATGGGGATAGTCAGCCGCATACCATCGCGGCGCAGAGCTGGAAGCCACCGGCTCACTGGCAGTAGTTGCCTCATGGAGCGCAGTGGTAGGTGGGCCCATACCATAGGCGGGGTAGGGAGGCATGCCAGTAAAGCCTGTGCCCTCTGCCATAGGCGGGTTGGTTGTGGAAGTGGATGTTGCTGCGGCTGGGAGTGTGGTGGTTATGGGAGAGGGTGATGCGTGGAGGCCAGAAGCGCTTGGTGCGCCTTCGAAGGTAGGGTCTTGCGTCGGGTCTTGCCCTTGTTCCTCTCCTTCGTCTGCTCCTTCTCCAGCATCCTTCTCGCTCTCGATCTCTCTCTTCCTCTTCACAGGCTGAGGCTGAGAGACCACTTCCTCGACCGACAGGGCCCCGAAGGCCGTCTGGAGGCCATCCAGGAGGTCCTCCGCCGTATCCACTGGCCCATGTAAGGGCTCCGCCGAAGGTACAGCGCCAGGCGCCGGCCTTGCCGGTGCCTCAGGCGCTGGCGCTGTCTTCACGTCGGCGTCCACTCTTCCTGGGTCCATCTTCTTTCACCCTTCAGCTTATATTTGCCCGTACTCGGCGCACTGGATGTACGGCACGGGGTTGCTGCCGGTGCGCAGAGACAGGCTGCCTCTTGCTACCAGAGAGGTTTATAGTGTTTTCAGCACTGTGTTTTGCCTCTCCTGCTGCTTGCTGTTGGTGTAGGGTTTCCTGCTGCTTGTTTTTGGAGATGAAAAGCTTTGGTTTTGATGAAATACAGTCACTCCAGGATAGCCCAAGCCAATAGTATGCAAAGAGAAGAGGATTCAGGATCAAAGCATGAAGGGCTGCAGTGTAAACAGTGAAAGATGATTGGATATTCACAGAAACTGCAACTCAGGTCACAAATGAATGCATATTCACAAAGATAGCTGAAATGGTTTTGGAAAAGAGTCAGAAAACTGCCTCAGGATCACTCTCTCTCCATAGTGCCATCTTAGGAGATGTGCACTCTTCGTTTTGGGACCCATATGTGCTGAGGTGGCATGGTATGTGGCGATGAGGCCACTGCCATGTCACATGGGATCTTCCTACTTAGCTAGGCTGACCAGGAATTGAACCCAGGACCTCTCAAAAAGAGGTGCCCAGCCCCCTAGGGTGCATACCACTAGGATAGCTAAGAATTCATGGAAAAACATAGATAAATCCATAGGCTCTACCTTAGGTATGTCAGTGCTCAGTCAACTCAGGAAAAGATGTTTTACTTCACATTGAAAGGGGATTAAGGGGTCCACTCCATATCCTGATTGGGTGTTTGGTTCCATAGGTCAAAATGTGTTATCACCACTTTTGATTGGACCAATACTAAGATAAAAATGCATGGATGCTCAGTGCATCTCTAATACAACTAGAGTATGCCTCAATGCAATGGAAAAGCACTTTTTCTTACTCTGTGCTCTACCTCCTCCTTTCGGAGCCTCTCCTGCGGAGCCTCGCCTGCAAGGCGCGGGGAGATGCTCGCCATGCCCTGCCACCCCTGGTACAGGCTTACCGTGATGACCTCCTGTTGATAGCGCACTCCCTGCCGCAATTCCTGGAGTATGCGGCGGCGATAGCGCGGTATCTCACTGACATGGGCATGTCCCTCAACGTGGGCAAATGCGCCTATGCCAATACTGCTCGCATCCATTCGATTATGGTATACCTGAACCCAGGGAACACGGCGGCCCCATGGGTATGCTTACGTGCCAAGGGCACGGTACCATACTTGGGCCTGCGCCTCGATCCCAGGGGGATGGCGACCATGAAGGAGAAACATGTACTCCGGTGCGAAGCTCTGCTGGCCTGGTGCAAGAACACGTTAGGGCCGGCGTCGGTGCCTCATGAGGTGATGGCGGCTGTGGTTGGAGGCATCGTGCGGTACGCGGCGCCCTACCTGTCTGACACGGCGGAGGCGGTGATCAAACTGAATACTGCCATCAAGGCTGCGGCCCTGCAATTCGAGAAGCTGCCCAAGGACCTGTCCAACGTGGCAGTGCGGTCGGGTCATGGGTTACGGTTGGCGGATGTCCAGGTTATATGCCGCGACTCCGTCGTGGTGACCATGGCTCAGCTCACCCACCACAGGTCGACGACGGTCCGGGATGAGCTGCGGGCCATGCTCCGAGACATGCACATGCAGTACGGAGTATGCCGGCAGTTCATGGTGCCCTCTGCGTCATTCGCCACACACGCTGGCAATACGTGGGTGGACAGGGTACTCAGAGCGATGGGGACTTTGCGCGTAGGACTTCTCATGCCATCGTCGGTGTACTCGTGTGTACACGCCCATCTGCCGCAAGTGCAGTGGGCTGGGCGGAAGTGGGTGTCCCAATCCTATACATTCAAGGGTAGGGACATCTGCATTCTCTCGGGGCCCCGCACAGATGCGACGGTACAGTCCCTGACTGATCCCGCAAATGACCTCCTGCATGCGCGGCTCCCCTGCCCTGCGCCTGGGCACTGGGCTGTCCAGCTTCAGGAGTGCCATGAGGACCACCTGCACCTTCCGCACGCGGGAGTAGGGCCCCACCAGCTGCACCACGTGTGGCTCACGGGGCTCCGCGACGTCTTCCGGCCGCAGCTGCCCGGTCCGTTGACTCACCGGCTAATACACCCGGTGCGCCGAAAGAAGGCCAGCAAACGCAATAGACAGTCCGCTGCGGGGGACGTGTATGTGGTGGGCGGATACAGGGAGGAAGGATGGGACCCAGCCAACCCGGGGCTGTCCATGCCGTTCGTCCCGCTGGCCGCCCTCCTGTTTCTATTGGGGGACGTCTTTGAGGGCTACCAACAGCAAGACGATCTGGCATCCGTCCCCCTGCTCACTCCACACGCCGGGGGCGGCATAAGCCCGCCACCACTGTGGGTTGTGCACGGGCGGCCAGCGTTCTCCAGGGCGTGCGCGGCGGTGCACAGGTGCAGCGAGTGGGCAATTGTCCTTCTGCTGCCAGCAGGCCCAATCCCAGATCCGGATGAGTACTCGGTCATGAAAGTGGTCCGGATGTCCAACGTGCCGCACGATCCGCACGTCGCCGTCACGTCGTTGCGTGATGGCGGCGCAGTGGAGCAGGGGTCTGTGGTGGTATACCAGCCTTCATGCTCCGCAACAGTTTGGGGAGCGGAGTATACCACCGCCCTGGACGCCATAAAGTCAGTCTGCGGATGTGACCTGGCCTGGAGACCACACGCGGTATATCGACCGAGGGTGGTCCTGTCCCCGGAGCTCACGGCCTCCAGTGCGGTGTCCCTGGGAAAGGTGGTGCAGAGCCCCCACTCCGACGTGGCGTGGCTGGAGCCCCACCGGTACTGCTGGGTGCCGGTGGCGACTAAAGTCACATCGTCTGACGCGTCGCCCCAGGGAGACGACGCCACAAACGTGGCGGTGGCCAGCCACGGAGTCCCCACGTGGACGGGTGCCATCTACGGCACGGTCCCGGAGGCAGAGATCATTGGCGCGGCGGCGTACTTGTTGCACACGCCCCCGTCCGCTTGCACGGTACACGTGGTGGATGCGTCCGTCATAGGAGCGCATCTCCGCAGGGCGCAGGAGGCCCTGTACCGTGGCATCAAGGGGCCGACATCACATCTGGTCAATCAGCACGCATTGAGCTGGATAGTGGAGGGGCTGCGGCGGCTGCCGCGCCGAGTTGGGGGGCCGCACCACTGGGTGGTGAGGCAGAGCTCGCACTTGGCAGCGGTCCCGCTCGAGGCACTTGACTCTGCCGCGGCCCGTGCAATGGCCCCGCCTGTCCATCTTGTCCTGCCAAAGGAGCACCCCATCCTCTTGGTGCCGGGGGATAATGGTGAGCTCGAGCCGTGTGTGCCATCCATGCAAGCCCTTCAGCAAGTCCGGGAGATGGAGTGGTGTTCGCTAGCGGCTCGCACCAGGGCGCACACGCCACTGGCTGGCGCCTGCGAGGCGTTGCCCCTGGGAGCTGTGCACCACGGCCCAACGCACAGGAATATGTTGCGGGCACGTGACGGTCGCTTGTCCACCATGCAGGTCATGCGACGGTGGAGACAAAAGCTCACGCGTATGGCAATACCAGCCCACCCCTGTATCTTCTGTGGGGGGCCGGACGAGGACATTGGCCACATGCGCCTACTGTGTGCGCGGGACGAGGAGGTGGCTGGGCTCCTGTGCAGGCGTGTGGAGGAGTTCACGGCGGAGCTACCCCTGACAGACAGGGCGGTGGAAATCGTGGCGTGGAGGGAGCACGGCTGCAGGTGGACTGAATCCCTGATGGCGGGTGTCGTCTACGGGGACCTGAAGCGGCTGTTCGCTGCGGTGCGAGCGGCGTCGTCCCGGGGCCCTGCCAAGGCCAGGCTCTTTGTGGAGGACATGGTCCAGATTGGGGAAGATGTGTATGCCCGCAGGAACCATCGGCTCACCCAGATCATGCAGCTGCCGATGCAAGATCGAAGGAGGGCGGTATACGCGTTCCTGCGCGGTGACACACCCTTCTGCCCGCCGGCAGGGAGGATCCTGCAGTGTCCGCCGTGGAACCCGTTTGCCGGCCTCCCCGGCGACCTGCGGGCAACCTTTCGGAGGGCACCGCTGCACGCACTGCTGGTGTCGCGGTCGTGCATCTAGCATGAAGAGGCCCTGTCCTTGTTCCCTCACTGGATGGCGGCGGTGGCGCAGGCCTTCGACCTGTGGATCGGTTCCTGGGTGGCGCGAGACATCACGACATTCAGGGAGTGGTCCCGCGTGGTGTCGGCGCAATCGTGGGCCCAGGTGCGTGGTACCAAGGTCAGAAGCCCTGACGGCCAGAGTGATCCCTGGCTTCAGGTGTACGCCAACCATCCAGCTGTAGGGAACGTCATGGGCTGGCCTCGCGAGGTGCTGCCGGTCCTTCAGCAACCTCTGTGCAGTCTCCCAATCCTGGCGGTGGGTGTCGTACTTGACGTGGGTACGTTGTGGCTGTATGACCGGCAGTTGCGACAAGCCGTGCCAGCGGTCACGGAGCAGCGGTCCATGGGAGTGTTGGCGGGCTCCAAGCAGCTGGCACGGGTACAGGGCAACGAAGCACAGGGCCACGTCACGGAGGCCATGTTCTCTCTGCAAGAGGGGGACGACCACGTGGCTGCCGATGCCTGTCACACCCTTGACACCGTGGGCCTCGAGGCGGTCATTGAGGCTCGGGCGGGAGGACAACGCTTGGTTCTGGCTTCCGCCAGGGGCCCGAAGCAGGACGGGGTTGATGTCATCGGGGAGGTCTTACGGGACTACGGTTGGGAGCTCCTGGCGCATGGCACACACAGTCCCAAAGTGGCGCGGTGACCCCGGCTGCTTGAGAGCCTGCCGGTGATGCCTGACAGGCGACCGATACTCCGCCCGGTGTCCACGTGGGAGGAAGCGAGGCGCAGCCTCCTCAGTTGTGCCACAGCACGCACGCTGGCGGGTGCTTTGCTCGGACTCCAGGACGCTTGCTGCGATGTATGGCAGGACCTGTGGTCGCAGTGTTGTGATGGTAGCTGCGTTCCGTCGCGGTCTGTGCTTCCGCAGCGATGCCACGGGTGCGGGGAAACGGTGTCAGTTTGGGTTCATCAGTGTGCCTCCGTCCCGCTATGCGGGACATGTAAGGAGCGTGCCGATAGGGGATGGCCTAAGGCGAGGTGGGCACTGCGGCACTCTGGACAGATGTCCTCTAGTGCCTGGAAGACTATCCAGGGTGGCCTGAAGAGCGTCCGAGTGGAAGGGGTACGGTGCCCTGGTGCGCCGTCTGTGGCCCTGCCCCTGATGCTGTGGTGGGCGGCTCTGGAGGGCGACTCACGGATACTCTGGTTGTGGCATCGCGGAGGAAATGGTGACGGCGTGGTGGGGGCCGGGGGTGCACATTGATGGGGTTGGGAATTGTGGGTGCACCAGCTACCGTCCCTACGCTGGACGCAGCGGAGGGGGTAGCGCCTGAGAAGCAGTGCCTTCACGGCCTGATTGTGCAGTGCTGGCAGGCGGCGTATGACGGCCAACGCGATGTGACAGGTCGTGCCGGCCTGATGGTGAGCCGTACTGCCCCCGTGCATGAGGGTCGGACAGGGATGCTTCACCCGCCTGCCCCGGGTCGCCGCATACAACAGTGAGGTGTCATGGGTCGTCCCGACAAGGGTAATAAGGCCCAAACCCCTGTAGGGTATTCCCATGGCACCGGGGTCTCTACTGGCGGCCCAGCTACGGCAGTATTGGGAGTGGTTGCTCGGGATACACCGGGGGTGCACGGAGTTGTCTGGGGGTTACAGCGTTGCGGCGCCCCCTGGGAGTGTTACACGGGGTTGCGGGGACAGCCTGCAGGACCCGGGAGGGGCGACGAGGCGAAGATGTGTGCGTAGAAAGATATGACAGTGGGGTCGTCAGGGGGGCAGTATGGCGGGCGTCGAGGAGACGGCGTGGCAGCCTGGGGGGAGCACTCACGGGGGGCACGTGGAGTTCCAGGTGACGGCGTACTGGAGTCTTGGGGGTAAACGCGGCGGTACTGGGATCCGTACGGTGGGGGTACGCGGCGGTACTGGGGAACCGTACAGTGGGGGAGCAGCGGGGAAGTTCCAGATGACGGTGTACAGGCGTCGTGGGGGTATGCGCGGCGGTACTGGGGACCGTATGGTGAGGGTACGCGGCGGTACTGGAGGGCCCTACGGTGGGGGCGCTATGGGGTTGCATGGCGGTACTGGGGTGGTCCCCTGACCCCTCTAACAACTCAGGGGGAGCGCGGGGGCATCCCCTGGCCCCGTCAACAAACTAGAGGGACCGTGCCTGCGGGCATGTACATAGTCTAACCTCTGACCATGGCCTTATGGTTGCGGTGGTGCGTGTCGTGGCGGCTCGCAGGTGGCATCGGCGTGGCAACAGCGGTACTGCGTGGCGTCGTAGCGAAGAGTATGCGGTCGCCTCACCACTGTAACGGCTTCCCCTGGGGGGCGCCAGTCCGGTCGGCTAGAGGCGAGGAGGGCAGAGGAGCGGCATGCTGAGTGGTCCGGGGGGTGACGCGCGGGCCAATGCAATAAGTAGGCTCGCCACGTCGTCGGTGGGGGCCGAACCTGCGGCCTGGCCGCTGCTGTGGCGGAAGAGGCGCAACCACGGGAGCTGGCCAATCAGTGCAGGTAAGGGTCAAGGGTAGGCGCCAGGGCAATGTATGTGGGCCAGATGAGGTGCACCTGGTTACCACAGCCCGGAGCGAGCCTCTGGTGGGTACCCCTACAGGGGGTCGATAACCAAGCTACGGCACCCACCAGCCCGAATCCCAGCCAGCGATATTCACGGGTTGCGCCACTCCCGTCGCGTAGCGGCCGGCGTCCCCCCCTGTAGACCCTCGAGATATATTATACGTGGGCAAGTGGATGCCTCCAAGCTGATTGGGTGCTGGCCCCTGACGTGGAGTGCCGGCATGGTATATATCTGGG